>JAPYYZ010008874.1:0-10061 GCA_030522705.1 Eretmocerus eremicus
AAAAGTGCAAAGGTCGTCAAAATGTGATCGCGCGATCCGCGCCTCTTGGAGGTGCATCGCGCGGACTGTTGCCGACCGGGCCGACGGGAATGCGATGGCACAAGAGTGCAATGGCATTGCCCGTCACATATTGTATACAAGATAGATTGTGCAGATTGTGATAGCACTTATATTGGTACAAGCAAGAGGAAACTCGGTAAGAGAATTAATGAGCACAAGAGAGACGTGAAAAACGAATCAGAAAAATCTGCCCTTGCTTTGCACTCTTGTGAGTCCAAACATAGCATCAATTTTGACAGTGCACTGATTATAGATACAGAACATAGGTACAACCACAGATATTTTTCTGAAATGCTCAATATTCATCATTATGATCAGACACTCAATAGAGAAGAAGACCTGAACGATCTGAAAAATATCTATAAATTCTCGATCGACTAATACAAGAACAACCAGTCCAGAAGCCAAAAACCTTCCGACTGCGGTCGGTGAGGTAGCTTTCTCCCCCTATTTTCTTTCATGCATTTTCGTTCTGCTACACTGAGTGCTCCGATCCATCAGTTTGTCCTGGAGGGAAATCGGCATAACACCTCGTTGATTAGGATGGAATATTCCATCAACCCTCTCCACCCCAGGACAAGAAGGATCAAGCACTTTTTGTCTCCGTAAGTTGGAATGGTTCGGGTTACTTGATGCAGATACTCAGATATTCCGTGTTCCTTCAGAGGGTTTGGATGATCATCGTGCGAATAATATTTTTACAGTCTAGTCATGACATATTTGTATACAAGTGCAATTAAACGAACCGAAAATTCTGGGTGGAATGTGATTCTTCTATGAATTAGGTAGGAACTTTACACACTTATATTATCGATACTAAGAGATTGTTTTCATAAGACAAGGAATGTTTAATTTCAGCCTGGAGAGAGTTGTATTTCAACAGCGGTTGCCTATTGAACAAAATCAGCAGTAAAGACCGATAAATTCAGTTATATACCTTCTAGATGTTCTCTTAATTCACACGGATGGATCATGAGGCTGGAGAGAATTTGAAGAACACGGCGGTTCCATTAACGCAAGAGCAAGATGTCTCAAATTTGCTGAATTGCGAATTCCATTCATTGATGGAGAGAGATCCATCATACCCCCGTGGATGAGGCAGGTGATTTATGCACGAGTGGAAAACGAAAAATTGAACGAACATCAAACGTACCGATTAAAGTCAAGCGCTATCCACATCCGCTCGAGATCAAAACTCGAATGCAGAAAGAGATAGACGAACTTTTGAAGGCGGGCGTCATCGAACCTTCAGAACTCCATATTCAAGCCCAATGTGGATTGTAAAGAAGAGACCAGACGCGAAAAGAAATGTGAGATGGCGCCCTAGTAACTGACTTCCGTCAACTGAACGAGATAACAGTGGGAAAAAGTTACCCTTTGCCCATTACAACCGATATCATCGACAGTGTAGCAAATGCTCGATATATTACCGCGATCGGTTCGAAGCACGGTCGTATACACAGGTCCCACAACTCCCGTAGTGGGGGAGGGTCCGCTATTGAGACGGCGTTCGGTTGTTGTTGCCACCGCGAGGCGCTACTTATCCAGAGTCCCTGGATCTGCGCATGCTTGCCCGCGTAAAGCAGCAGACGTCAACGTCTGCTCCGCTGGGAGCATCGTGAGCCAGCGCAAGTCGCCCGTGGTTGCAATAATCAGGATCACTGCGATGATCCAGTTCGCACCGATTTGCACCTCGCGGACAAGGACTCGTAATTCCTCTAACTTCCGGCAGTACACGCAGAATACGTTATATATAAGTTTAAGGACATATGCTGGCAGACGTCGTGATGGCCGTGCTGGCTAAAGCACGGGCAGCAAACTTTTGCCGGCCTGGCTCCAAATTCCGCCTCGGGCAAGTTTTTTTTCACAAATTGATTTTTATACTTTTTTCTACTCAATATTATACATGATAAATTCTTACAAGGAACAATGGCACTCATAATCCGATTAACTCGCAAAGCTTTTGCTATTGGACTTACAAGGACATGACATATTTTTCAAAAACTTCTCAGATTCCAGTGATACCAAATTTTTAAGAACTTTGGGGTTCCTAGGAAATCTTCAAGACTCTCACATGATGACGACGATGTATGCTAGCATGTGCCCTTAAACTTATATATAAAGTTGTGGCCACCCGTAGGGACTTGATTTTTGGGCTGAGATATTGTGCGTATTCTGCGTGCACTGCCGAAAATTAGGGGAATTACGAGCCCTCGTCCGCCAGGTGCAAATCAGTGCGAACTGGATCATCTTAGTGGTCCTGATCATCGCAACGGTGCAGCAGACGATGATCACGTCTGCTGCTTCAGCTTCACGCGGGCAAGCATGCGCAGATCCAGGGGCACTGGATAAGTAGCGCCTCGCGGTGGCGAGTTGAGAACTAACTTCGCGTCTTCAAAAGCAGGCCTGCCTCCACCGCCGGAGTTGTGAGACCTGTGTATACGACCGTGGTTTGGAGTCAAGGTTCTACCAGATCCCTATGCACCCTGCTGACGCAGCAGAAACGACCTTCAGTGGCCCGTTTGGGCATCACCAATACGGAAAGCCCGGCATGGGGTTGAAAAACGCCCGTAGTACCTTTCAAGGGCTCGTGAACCTCGTGTTAGCTGGGCTCCAAGGGTTTGAGTTCTATGTGTACTTAGATTTCATCGTGGTCTTTGCAGAAGACCTTGAGGAACACGGCATTCGATTTCGAAGATTCATGGAGCGCCTAGACGATGAAAACTTTACAATCGAGCCAGCAAAATGTTAGTTTTCCCAGACAGAAGCCGGATTTTTGGGTCATATCGCGGGCAATGGAAGAATCCGGATGAACCCTCAGGGAATTGAGGCTTGAACTGCCACGTGCCGACTTCAACTAGAAAAATCAAGCAATTCTTAGGACTCAAGTCTTATTCCCGTTGTTTTGTCAGGGGCTTTGCAGAAATCGCGTACCCATTGAGTCAATTGCTGATGTCAAACGCGAGATTCCACCGGGAAATTGAGCAACAAGAGGCATTCGAAAAATTGCGGGATGCATTGTGTGGTGAGCCAGTGATGGCGGCGCCAGATCTAACACAGGAGTTCCTCGTAAGAACAGATGCGTCTGACCATGCCATGGGCGCCATTCTGAGCCAGGCTAAACTTGGTAGTGATCATCCAGTTGCATATACGTCTAGATCCTTAAAAGCAGCCGAGTATTGATGGTCTACCTATGATCGCGAACGTTCAACAGTTGTTCACGCCGTTAGAAGAGCGGTTCAGACATTTTCTATATGGTAAAAAATTAACAGTGATAACCGACCACGATTCCCTGGAACGATTTTATAACATGAAAAAGAGTGACATGCGTTTTGGTCGTCTTAAGGCAGCACTTAGAGGATACGAATTCGATATTGTATATCAACCAGGTGACAAGAACCCAAACGCGGACGCGTTGTCCAGAAATTCTGTGTTTGCAGAGGGGAAAATCCAGAGCTTCCGAGGGTAGAGCTGAACGAGCTAGCCGATGAACAGGAAGCCGAAATGTTGAACAAACTCGAAGCAAAAGTTATGATTGTAACTCGCAGCCAAACGATGGCAAGCCAGAA
Organism: Eretmocerus eremicus; assembly: GCA_030522705.1. Classification (NCBI taxonomy): domain Eukaryota; kingdom Metazoa; phylum Arthropoda; class Insecta; order Hymenoptera; family Aphelinidae; genus Eretmocerus; species Eretmocerus eremicus. The sequence continues at coordinate 3,630 of JAPYYZ010008874.1, forward strand.
GAGAGCGCGCAACGCGTCGGGGCAAGAATCAGACGCTGAGACAAATCGCGCCAAGATTTCAGGGAACCCGAGCGAAAGGAAACAAGCAAACGTGGGAGAATAAGAATCCGAGTCAAGCACGGACGAAGAAATAGCCCCGACCCTGACTGGAGCGGGATGTCAGATTCCCATCGTGAAGAACAGCGAGAACGGGCTGTGAATTTCAGAAAGGGTGGCCGTTTCCCAATATGCAATATGATTAAAGAGTATGAAGATCATCTGGGTGGAGAAGAGATTTTGAGTCAAGCACAAACAGAATCAGACGCCTTGAAACGGTTACAAAAAAGGGTAAAATTGCGCCTCGAAGTACAGATCACGAGTACACTTGAGGTAGGGCTTGTTATGAGTAGAGGAAAGGTCATATCGCGGTTCGGGAATACGGTCAACGAAACTCCACCCGAAGATACGTTTGGGAAATCGTCTGAGGGAAGGGATTCTGAGGAAATCATAGAAGAGGCATTTTTGAGCAACGTCTTGGGGAACCTTCGGGATCAAATAGCTTCAGCTAATAGTATCGAGGTTTCGGAAAATCAATTGAATCTCGCTATCAACGACAAAAGTCTCGATTTGACGAAATATGAAAATCTACCAGACCATCATTCTGACAACCGCGGAGAAGCCGCTGGAAACGCCACAGTTGATGATGAGATTGGAGAAGTACCTCAAGAAGTGGCGGGGTGCAGATATATGCGTTTGTTGTGGGATATTAAAGAGATCGAGAGGAGTGGAAGATTCGGAATACGAATTGATGTGTGGAAGACAGGCAAAGAGGATCCGTCGGGCTTAATAAAAAACGACGTGAGATCAGGATCGTACGATGAACTGGACCAAGTAGTTGTCGATTTCTAACAGCCGAAATATCAGCCAAATGTAAATCTTACCAGAATTGATCCACCGCAGAATGAAGAGCCAACACATAATGTAATACCACCTCTGATGACAGCACCTCTCGAAATGAGCGTCCCAAAAATGGAAGTAAACCCATCAATAGGAGGAATAGAGTCACAGAAATTATCAAATGATGGTACAGGGCTTCCCTCAACATCTATTGACCCATCTCAGAACAATCTGGTGGCATGTTTCACCAATTACGAGGAACATGAAGTATGCGCACAACCACTCAGTTATCTCATTGATGACACAGATATCTCTGATCTTCCGAAACGCACTTGCTTATTCTTCTCCCTAATTGAAATATACAACTTCAATGTATTACCCCTGGAACTTCGAAAATGCTTACAAGTGAGTCAGCATTCAACATCATGTAGCGACGTAACAGGAGCAACCAAAATACTCTCATCTGAGAGTTTGTATGGCGATATAGATTCAGTTTATGTTTTCTCGCGCGAGTCCAACGTTAATATATGTATCCATTCCCAATGCGAAAATGCGGTCAAGTTTTGTCACTTGAGAGCCAGCATTTTCCATCGTTCTGCTCATCTTGATTTGTTTGGATTTAGAATTTATCATGATTCATTTCAGAGGAAGAGATTTATCATAATTTTCATCATTCTGCTCATCTTGATTTGGTCGGAAATCATTACACGCCCTATATTGATTATGGAATCATGGAGGCGAGTTTTTGAGAATATGCAACTGAGTTGAATGATCAAAACAAGCCAAAGGAAGTTGATAATAAAAATCCAGAGCCAGTTGAGGAGCAAGAGCAAATCTTTGGGGAAAAGTACATCGAGGGAGATGGGAAAAAAATCGAAGAGAATGTTGGAATTGCAGAGGAGACACCCCGTGGGAGGAATAAGATGATTGCTCTATATCTCGTAGCAGATGCAAAGAACAAACGTAGCGTACCATCGTAGGTTGTAGAAGAAGCCGACGTAAATCATTCTTCAGGGTTGGACAGTGTGGATGACCATCCATTTGCTCACATTGACAACCTCATCCACACCATTCCAGCGGGTATACCCTTTGAATCAGAAATTCTCAATGCATTGATAGGGAGAGGATATTTGGATGAACTTAAATCAAGCAGTACGGCGCGGTATCTTGGGGATGTAATTGTCACAGAATTTAGAGAGAGGGAAATGTTTGGTCTCGTCATTGAAGACAGTTCTCCCTCAAAAACAACAAAGCCCAACATATCGAACACAATAAAAAAAAAAAAAATTAGTTGATGAATACGAACTAAAGTCAGCAGGAATCATCAAAGATTCAGCAACGTTGTCTAACTTAGGGGCTATTTCATAGAACAATGCAATCGCATTTTCGGAAAGTCTCAAATTTCTCTCATATTTTTTATAGATGATTCAACAGGTCCAAGAACAGAATCAAACCCATCCAACACTATTCAGATCCATTGTCAAAAAAGGGATTGTTTCCATAAAACCTTTAATACAGAAAGAGATCCATCCCATACAGCATCATCTGTTGTGCTCCACGTGCGATATGGAGCAAAGCTTGAGCTCGGACAGCTGTATACATCGGGGTTCATCCGTGTATATGAGTGTGTGTAGCTTGTGCTCAGAGGCGACGATGATACAGGCCAAAGTTGATGCCAACTCATGGTTAACGTCAGCACAGCAAAAGTTGATTGATTGGAGATGTGCAAAAGTCGAGTTAGGAAACCACAAAGCAATTGCGATGATTCGATCGCCGTGTTGTATTCATGGTTCTGCATTTTTAGTCAAGAGTTGATTAATCCTACGAAATTCCGAGTCTGAGATGGTTTGCTGGGGTGAAAAAATTCGGAGTTTTTATTTGACAAATTTTCCAGAGATTCTTAAATTTCCAAAATTTTCGGAGCACATGGCCATGTAGTGTCTTAGAGGACATTCAACTTGATCTTAAGAACGTTGAAATCAAACCAAAATTGAGCGAATTACGATGATATCTATGATGAGTTGTGTTGATGTTTTCGACTTCCGAAAGGTGCGTTTTTCGGTCGAATTTCAATTTTTCTAGGATTCCAAAATCTAATCCAGTGTCAGTCGCTTCCGATTTTAGTAGGAAATATCCTAACAGGGATAACTGATGAAATTTGGTTCAAAAACTCAATGAATTGATGGAGCTCTGGTGAGACAATGCATTGATTTTCCATCTTACGGACGGAAATATTTCAATCGATACTCTTCAGTTTCCAAAAATTCAGAGATCTAAATCTTGTACAACATCAGTTATCCTCAGCCCATCAATTAATATGTACATTAACAATATTCCAACTATTACGCTTCGGTTTGGAATCAACAATTATGTTTCCAAACCTAAAATGTCGTGATCTTGGCGTACAGCGCACCCTGAAGTTTCAGAACTTTGTTAACTTCGAAGATTTTTTGTACTGACTTCGGACTCCTCTAGGTCTGCCATGAATCATGTGTATACCACAATCTGCTGGTAAAATGATTTTCAAATAGAAATTTTGATTCGTTCCTGAGAAAATGAAGATTCCGCATGTGCTTAATTTTTCCTTGCGAGAGGTACATTTCTCGTGACACGAATTGTGACTTTTTGATGCTTCAAATGGCCAAAATAGCTATTGATCAGAGTGAGTATATAGTTGATAGATAGTGGAGAATGTCTATGGAATCAATTCCATTCGAATTTGCGTAACAGTAGCGATTTCAAACGCTAAAAGTCGCCTTTTCCACTTCTCACGGACGAAAAATTTCAACGTTTCAAACTTAGTTTGGGGGTACCATGAAATACACTTCTATGTTGAAACCTTGTGAATATATCAATTCGAACCTCTGACAACGAGGAGATGTGCTTATAGTATGGAATTTTTCAAGATTTGAGCTTTTGGCCGTGCAAACTTAGACAATACTTTTTATCTCACTTTTACTGTATTCTTCAACCTTGTCGACTCCATTGCTCTATAATGATGGTCTCAATGATGTAAATATGTGAACCCATGTGTATCTATATGTGTGAGGTTGTGTTATATTCGTATGATGTTGGGGTTTTCTGGGTTCTGTGGGTTTGGGGATGGAATAACGGGTGTAATGTTGCCGGTATATGTAATTCCCAATCGATCGCGAAAATTGGCATAGCTCCGGATTTGAACGTCCGATTGAGCTGAAATTTCGTGGGGCGTTTCTCCGACGCTGGAGGAGCTATCCATGGGGAGTTTTTCGGGGAATTCAGGAGATTTTGGACGATTTTTCAAAGACATTGATAGGAGAATTGCCATCAAACGAGGGCGAATATTCATCCTCGCGTATTTATGCACTCCAGGAAAAGCTTGCCAACATCGTGCGGAAAATCGTTGATTTTAGCAAGGAATAATCGGCCCACACGCGCGATATTCTTTTCACGTAGCATTTTCTTCTCTAGAAGGAATGTAACATGCAAGCAGTGGCGCCGAGCTCGGTACAAATGCAAGATTGCACTTCACGCGAAGCGGGCCGGGAAACGCTTCGGCAAGCGAGAGACGAATCATGCGGGCGTAATGTGTGTAAGCCTCGCGACCGACTAGCCTCTATACATTCTCAGTCGGCGCGTAAGAAGCAGCCGGCAAGCCTCCATACATTCTCACTCTGCGTGTGAGAAGCAACCGGCTAGCCTCCGTGCACTCTCACTCGGCATGCAGCAGGCAGAACTTTGGCTGTCAAGGAGCCTCAAAACATGCCCCGCCCGTACAGATACAGAATCAAGCACGTGCATTCCGATCGGCGCGACTTTTGAAATTCATAAACGTGAAAGGCGGGATCAATATTGTCTTGCAGTTGTTTATAGAGTCTACTCAGTCTGATATGTTGATAATCATATGGCATGATGAAATATTTACTATATAATGATAGCAACGACGGAACTCTAGTTCGGAGCAAACCGTCGTCGAATTCTACCTCATCACGTTCCTTTCCAGATCGACGAGCTTCCTCGTACGCTCGATCGATCGATCAGGGATATCTGCTGCAATAACTGGAGCACTTCAATCAAATATGCTTGAGGACCATGCCATGATCACTTTCATGTGTTGGAAAGCGTTTCAATACGTTACCGCCCATGCGAAACGTGAACATTAAGCATAATCGCGAGATTTTACGTAAAATCACCTCTCATCGCTCGAATAGCTCGATAGCCCATATCTCGCGATCTATGGAGAATTTCTGGATGTTTGTGGGCTCAAATTGTAGCTCTTTACGTCTAGTACTCGCATCAACTGCGATATGGGACCGCACTCCGACTGGGATAAAGTTTGGAAGTGAATCCAGGCGATTTTGAGTATATCTCGCGTGCGTAAAATAGCGTGCAGGAAAATGGTATATCTTTCTATGGAAATGGGATTTTGGAGTGTCCGTGGGCTCGAATCGTGACACTCGCCTTCTCGTACTTGCATCGACTGCGATATGAAGCCGCACTTTGACTGGAATGAAGTTTCCAAGCGATTTTAGGCAATTGTGCGTATACCTCACGTGCAGAGAAACGGTTTATCTTTCGATGGAAATGGGATTCTGAATCGGTATGTGGGCTTCAATTCTAGCCCTTGACTTTTATGACTCGCATAAGTTGCGATATGAAGCCGCACTTTGACTGGAATGGAGTTTTCAAGCTGAAGATTTCAGGTGATTAGGTTGTTAGAATGCTCAAAAGTTTTGCTGACTCAACGAATAATTCGGGAACTCACTCAGCGTAGCATCGGTGAGCAAAGCGGGGCTCGACACACGTTCGCGCTGCCGCCGGCAACAAAGCTCTCTCTTTCGGGATAAGAGACTCGAAATTCATCTGCTCACCGCTTGTACATCTCACCCCATGGAGCAGCCAAGCACGTCAGCCGCGACATCCTTGACAACTCGTTCACCCCGGGCTCATACAATACTGGATGCAATCGCAACTCCTACTACATCGTCTTCCGAGGCACAGATCACTAGAGATAGTCCTGCTCGCAACCGGCCGTACCCTTTCGAAACAGCTCCAGACGGCGAACTACCAATCGTCTCAGCCTTTACAGAGACGGGAACACCAGCGTACAATGGCCTGCACAATTTTGCTCACTTTTTCCCAGACATAATATCTGGGACAACGGAAGCGACCAGATCCGCAGGAAATTCCGGGATTAACACCAACGTCCCAATATACACCATCGGATCTTACAATACCCTGGCTCCAATAGTGTTCACTGATACAGCAACTACAGGGCAATACACCATCATAGATCCAGCAGATATCTTGTGACGGAGAAATATGAGGTTCGGTCACCTCACAAGGTCACAACTCATTTATAATTGGCCGGATCGGGGTTGGGCCCAAGTCCCCGCGCCCGAAAGGCGGAGCATCTACTTACATCCGGGTACAGAGCACACCTGTAAATAAGGGGGAGGGGTGGATCTGGTGGGCAATGATAGGTCCAGTATCTATTTCCTTCAGCTATGCGCCCATTTATTCACAAACTACCTCATTCAACTACACCTCATTCCGTGGCGAGCATGCCACCTATTT
>JAPYYZ010008879.1:0-14958 GCA_030522705.1 Eretmocerus eremicus
ACCCGTCCCTCATTTACGATAAGGTCCCGGGCGTGGCCAGTAGTGAAAAATTTGCTCGACCTCTCCTGCTCCCAAGGCGCTCATGATAATTACTTACAAGCGGCTCGAGCGAGTGCAGCCTGGCATGAACGCGATTTTCCAGCTGCTGGACGCGCACGCACCGATGTGATGAGCTCGGCCACTGCGCGCGCTTACTCCACACATATGAGCGCTCGTCTTCGTCGTCCTCGTCGTCACTATCCCACGGTGCACTATATACACGAGATCCCAACTTATAATTGATCGCCTCTCGCACGTATATAGAAGCGCGCGGGCATTTAATCGCACTGCAATTAGGCCAGCGCCCCGATCGCCGTCGATGTAAAGGAGGTAGCGGAGAATCGCACGCGTCGAGGAAGTGCTGCCATGTATTGGCTGTACCAAGCAATGTACGTACCTTGTACATCGACGATGAGAAGACACGAGTAGGTATCGGTGCTGGGGATCATAGGCGTCCGCTGCAATGATATGGTGAGTACTGTTGTGAAGTGCATTGTTCAGGATCTCTGGCTAAAGACAGCGTTATAATGTGACCGGAATTCGGAATACCGTCATCCGGGGCTACTTTGTTCCACTAGAGCGATAAGATCAAAGTTATCTTTGGATGGGTTCATCCTGGAACCATTCTGTGGCGGTTCATTTTCTACGCTCCACCTTTGAAGTAAGTTCCTGCTGGATATTCTAGGATGGGCCTATCGAAAGAGGCACTTACTATCTCCGTGTGAATCAGTGAGAACTACTGAAATTTCAGTTGAAAATGGTTGAGTTTCAAATGATTGGCCCAGCGCATATACATTGGCACATCAGTGCATACCCACTGAAGTCTTCAGTGGGTTCACGAAACACTTCAGTGGACACTGATTTTCCGAGTGGATCCAATGAAAATACCATCAGTTTGCATTCGGCTTGCTGTTTAGTGACACTCACAATTGACCGTGTAGTTTTCGAGTAATCGCCATCAAAAGATCCAAATTTGCAAAACGGCTCTCACGCGTAGTCGATTCTCAAGTGAATCATCATGCGGATTGTGCTTGCCTCTGTCTGCGAAGTTTTAGTTACTTATTCTCGTATGATATTTGCTGAAAGAAACACTGTGATGAGCTGTTCCAATGATTGTCAATAAATCGATGTGAGTCGAAAACTAAGGTTGAATTCCTAACGACAATGCATCAAGATTCCAACTTATATTTGATTTTGGCGAGGATCCGAGATCTCAAGCATTGCCGAATCTTATATGGAGTCATTCTAGTATGGGTTTTTATATCAATAGATCTTTCTACTATTGAATGACGTTATGTTGAACTCCCAGATTCGCATGCATGGCATTATAAATTTTGGAAGAGAACCGTTTGAACTTACATGTGATTTCAATAATATCAGAGGATGTGTCCCCCCCCCCCTTCGCTGTGGGGAGGATGACATCATTGCACTCATCAAACTCATAACATGTTATCAATTTGAATGATACAATTTCGACGGCCCGTAATGAAGTTTCTGCTTTTAGATTCAGAGGAGGACGGAGTACATTAATTAATATCGAGAATATATTCTGTTACCAGGAAAATGAGTATATAAACACCAAATATTGAGTACACCTTCAGTGACGGAAATCCAACGACAAAATGAAGCTGTACGCAATGCAAGTATTAATAGACATCCTATGAATTTCACAGGGAGCATTCATCAAAAATTTATATTTTTCTTACGTTTTCGAATATGATACTGAAAGGGTGAGGATTCTTTGATAAGAACTTTTGAGACATTTTGCCAGCAATTATTTTTCTGAGCCCAAGAACGCTTAATTCTCCCCCAGTAAATGAGATGTAAGTTTCATCCTTTCCGTGATTCTTCGTCTCCCTGTCTGAATGTCATTATACTCTAGACGATTGCACAAGAGTTCATGAAAAAATCTTGCTCTCATAGTTTTGACGAATAAATCCCAATTGCGCTCTTCAGCTTCTTTCTAGTTGCCCTGTTCGTAATGGCGTGTCTGGTATCAGCACTTCAACAACAAGCAGCTCGAGCCGCCGATGCGATGCCTTCGCGCATGAATGAAGAATCTTTATTCGTGGCAAAGCAGTTGGAGGAGCATCCTCCCGTTTTCAAGCAGTAGTTTTGAATATATGGCAAGTACTCGCGTTGCGACGACAACGAAGTTATTGGTAGTTTGCTTTAATTTCGTTCAACAAGGATGCTAAGCATTAAAAGGAGCTTCTCTGGATGTAAAGTGTCATGGAGATGATAGTCTCTCTCCAGTTCCCAAACTTGGCCTTGCCTGTCAATCAGCTGTTTCACCTCTGAACCTGTCATTTTTATAGAGTTATGAAACATGAAAGTTTCCGGAAAGTGTTATCGTACTGCCGCAAGAATCGAATAAGCAAATTGTACAAATATTGGAATATATCATTAAATGTACCTCAGTGATGCTTATGAATTTTTCCTTTTATATTTGAGAACGAACTCTAGCACATGGAATATATGATCATGGGTAAATCTTGAGGTCCTACGGGATTGCGCTACTCGCGCAGTTATCAAAATATTTCTATTGCCAAATTTCCTGTAAGATTTGATGAATCATTCCAGGATGAGAAGAAACCCTTAATCAAAATTGATAAGAATTCTTTCCACTCATCGTCACAAAAGTTTCCATGTATGTACGTAGGAAGCTGTCAGATCCCCGACTCCGATTCTCTGCGGGATCAACAAAATGAAGAAAATACAAGAATGGAAGTTCCAAACAAGAAGATGGTATCATTATAAATTTATCGGAGAAAGAAAAATAAGTAAACGAAAGCAGGATCCTCACCTCCATGGTGGATTATTTCCTAATTTCACGTTGGCCTGTCAGATAAATTAAATTCAAAAGTTTTGATCAATGATGATGACAACAAACCCTCGGCTATACCCAGAATTCGTACCCTCGATACTATTCTGTCGGTTTTCGAAAATCGGACTATCGCGTCTGTCAGGTGTCCTATAAATTACTATAGAATTCACGATGCACCGGATGTTCTCAAATCCGAATCAAGGAAGACAGATTCGAGAATCTCGCGTCAGCTCGCGCAGCCGCCAAACATTTGATATTCCCGAGCTGCGCTCTGTATATGGTTCAAGCTACTCTGCTAGTCTGGATCGACAATAGCAACGTCATCGGGCACTAATTACGCTGCCTGAATTATTAATCGTTCTCAAAGGGCTGGGCTGACTCGGACGCGTGACGACGATCTCGCCGCCAACGCCGCGACGACGTTCTTCGTGGCATCGAATCCCTCAAGCGTAACCCGTCTCGCGAGAGTCATATTTCACCCGCAGAGACGACACTTTGCTTGCAGAGTTTAGCAAGCGGATGTTATCACTTATGCGCGGTCTTTGTGTTTTAAAGGACATTTCCGCGATGGCAAGATGCACAGGTATCGGGGAATCAATCGCCGGTCTAATGCTTCTGCAATTAATTGGTTGCAAAGAGGCACTGTCGTGGTCGCCTATGAGGGTATATACAACTAGTTTACCTCTGAGCGTACGATGAGGCTAACTTTGGGGTAGAAAATAGTGTGGATTTTGTGTATTTTTGTAGACATTCCCTTAATAAACTCAGCTCGAGTCAACTCAATTTTGAAGGATCACAATGAGACCTTATGTCAAATTAGCAATGTGGGGAAAGATGTGGACGTCCACCATACTCCTATAACAATCATATATTATCAGCGAATCAAAGCCTTGCGTTCCAAGATTCTGAACTATATAAATAATTATTTTGGAAGATAGATTCGATCTGCTCATTCTACGGCGTCGCTCATAGATTATTCACAGCATCGTCATCTAAAAATCGCAAACTTTGACGTGATTCCTCAAATATACGACTTTGTACTATAAATCAATTCATGGCACCGCGTGCGGGCAATAATTTTTGGTGAGGAGGATTTGCAACCCTCATCCCACTAGTGTATACACTACTACAGATATATCTGACTGACCTTCAAACAAAACAAGCCGTCCATATGCGGTGTCATGAAGTCCAATTGAAAAATTATAGTTTACATTTCTCCATATCTTGAGACATTCTTTGTACGCTGTGGAAAAATTTGAGGACGCTCGAACTACGCCAATATCATTAATAACATTGGATGAGAAAAGGAACAGATTGCTAGGAGAACAAACAAAATATAATCGAGAATGCATAACAATCCGAGGGAGAGAACGCTGTCTTATTTAAATGCATGCATACACTGTAGTACAGTAATCCAATATACTCACAACGAATAGAAATCGCATCATCTGAGCTTTTGAATATATAAAATTCATCCCAAACTCGGTGGAGAAGAATCAAGAGAATATATTTCCCATTACTCCAAAATGAGACGATGAAATAGTAGTATCCATGATCTAACTGTAGGATGAAATTCTGTAGATGATTAAACTGTGATGGATCATAATTCACTTCTCTCTTGCGCAAGTTGATCCATCATCAAATATTCAACTACGTACTTTCAAAGTTCTTGATCCAATCTGTAAACTTAATTTTCTTCATCTTTCTTGAACCCATGATTGAGTTACGAATCTTTCCACTGACCAGAGGGCAACTTCTTGTCTGGTGCAGTTACGAGCTACCGTGAGAGGATTTTAGAGACTTAGGAGGAATTCATCCACTTATAATAAAACCATATGGGCTGTGACAACTTGCAAGGATATCTGCAGAGGAACGAGGCCTTTCTTCTTCACTTGGATCTCTCTTAGCTTTTCAAAGCTCAGAACTGAAAAATTCACGCCAAGAGAATTCTTAAACCTCATTAATCCAGTTCAACGCTTTTCCAATATGGGAAATCTTTCGAGCATTTCCGATGAGAACTTTTTGCTGGAATCGCAGATCCCTTTCGGAATGATGAGTACACTCTTGCTCTTCCACGTATCAATCTCTCCGAATAAATATCAAACCAATTCCATTTGGATTCTCTCCTCGAAAATTCCCTACTCGCGCAGAGAATTTAATTAAAAAATTCATTTTATATCTTCTCTTCATCTGACATTTTCCTCTTTTTGCTGCTTGTCTTTGAAGTATAGCCCTTGCAAGGTTTCAGCAAAGCAACTTGATTGACTCCGACTGGCAACCTTACGTCCGTTGCCTCAGGCCAAGAGGATGTTAATTGCGCACTCTTTTCCTGTGATCTTGCTTCGAACTCTTCGAAATTGACACTCATGTTGAATTCATTTCCTCTCACAATTTTTTTCTCGAGTAAAAAAAAAACCTCCAATCATTGAGTGAGAAGTCTCTCAACTTTTGACGAGGAGAAAATTAATTTCTCTGCAGCAACTCCCACATTCTCCGGTTTTTAAATCAAGTACAGAAAATGCTGCCAAGACGTGATGAATTTTTTCATCTCAGTTTGATTACTATAATGTGAGTTGCTACAGTAAAACTCTGTTAAATAGAATCAATTCATATCCGAATCCCAAACGAGGATTCCGCTCATTAGTCTGACTAGACACGTGCATTCATCACTGATCGTGACATGCTTGTCGAAGTCTTGAGCTGAGAATTCTGTCATCAAACAATTCACGCGCGTGACCAAAAATCCGCTGTTGCAGATATCAACGTCGTGCATTTTATGCATAAATAAAGAAGCTCAATATAACACGCGTCACAGCAATCACAATGTAAATAATCACATCAATCACAACACACATTATGGGAACCGTTCATCAGGTACACGGTTGCACCCATGGACTGCTTCATTCCTTTGAGTTCGAGGAGATGAAGAGTAGAATGGGTCGCGGAGTAGAAAATAATATTCTCCTGACGAAAAATTTTTTGTTTGTGAGCAAGGATGGAATCTGATGTTGCGAGGTACAGTTAACAAGGCGATGCAATACGTATGATGTCGTGCAATTGTACATGGTACCACGAGGTAAAGTTTGCAAAGATAGCTAGTCTTTGGCTCCACACAAAGAAACAGGCAACTATTCACGTCAACGAGCCCACCACATGACTTTGTATAGAGTAACTGACGGTTGCTCCTGACTCAGGTGGTCTTGAAACAATGTGTTCGAATGAATATTACCTTTTTTGCATCCTCAATTCTGATTTATTCAACATTATTTCCATGTTCGTCTGCATACCATTCCTGTTAAATCACTTGTACACTCGCAAAGTTAGCCCCCTAAGTGCTGCATATTTCTCTTACTGACTATTTTCCTACAAAAGATACTCTCCCCATCGTGAAATTTACTTATTCTCAGTCATTACCTCCATCGTTCAAGATTTTGAGATATCTGATCAGAAACTGTTCCTCGATTCAGAAACGACCAATTTCAACTCATTAAGAATAAGACCAATGTGCCGAAGAACGAGTGAATCTGTACGTTCCAGAAAAAGAGCTAAGAACAGTCTAATTTTCGAGGAGGATTCAATACTCCCAAAGTAATCAGAATATTTAATTCAAAATTCGATCCCATCATCCTTCTCGTGACTGGCCGAGAGCAGGAGAAAGGGAATGAATACGGGTAAAAGTTCTCGTGACTGGTCTCGGGGTTTCGCATTGAGCTATAAATTCCTAAGCAAAGGACGAAAAGAGGAATGAAGAAATCCCGCTTTCGCGAGCAGAGCGGGTGACGACATGGCGCCAGCTCGCAAACTCCCTTTTTCGTCCCTTCACCTTCTCCTCCTCCCCTTTCTCGCCTCGCTTTTCGTCGTGAATGCAAAATCTTAATCTTGGCCCTGATGTTGATGGATTGCCCTTCTGACGTATACACGCGCGGCTTTTCAAACTGGCTTCCTATACACTATGCAGAATTCGAGTAGATGTATACTCCCTCGTGTCGCAAGAGACGAAGTGGTAATCTCAATTTCGAACCACGAACTGTAATTTGAGACAGCCTTTCAATCATATTATGGCGCACAGCGAAATTTCAGCGACAGCTTTGGCACGGCCAATACTGCTAATGAATATGGAGGTGGTCCTTTTTTTAATGTGGAGGATGTGAGTTCAACAGACAGAAAATTACGAGCAAAATCTAGTGATGTGAAACTTTTCGATGTTTTAATTTGATTGTTTATCACAGATTTTCAATTGTTTCTTTTATTCTGTAGGGTTTTATTAGAATACTTTCGACTGGTGAAACTGTTTAGGTGAAAGCAATTATTAATTGCTCGATTTTTTAGGTGGATGTAAAGGATATATATACAATTTTATATCAATAGATGTTTCGAATCACCTGAAATTATTTGACAAAACAAGAATAGACTAAAAAGTTTTCAAGGTGGGTTTTCCAAAAGTTTTCGATTGAAAAGTATCATCAAACAAGACAAAAGTGGAGGAAGTTATCTGAACACTTTGGTCAACGAGGTACTATGCAAGAATGTAATTGTGTTCCAAGAATATAATTGGATGTGAAAAGAACGAGTGCAAACCTCCTATCTAAAAACTAGAACTCAAAAATGCAAAAAACTTCTGACAGTTACTGATGAATGGTGCTCCCCTGAGAAAAATGAAACAATGGGGACACTTTGAACCGTGATGGAATATATCCTGATGGGTCTCGCTCAATGTGACATTTTTTAATGAACATTTCGCGAGAATAGTTCTATTTTCCCTCAAATTACCCGATGATTCTTCTCATCTCTTCACTTTCCAGATAGAGTTGTTTTATCAGGATAGTCTGTCTACCCCATGCTATTGTTATGTATCTTAGTCGACTTCGAAGCTGTTGTAAATTCCATGCGAAACCTTTCACAATAGCTGAGTTAATATGAAAGACATTCGTATAGGGTAGACATGTATTTGTTGGTTCCAACCTAGGGCATACTGAAAATTCAGTTCTGAACCAAGAAAAATACGTTCGTAAGTAAAACAGAATTCAACCGCTCTTGGAAACAAATTGTGATAAAATTGCCCGTGGAATACGAATAAATGATTCCGCAGCGCCCAGCGTATAATATTTGTCAACAGTCTCCATTCACTTCCACAGCGTGACGGATGAAACTGACAAAATCCAAAGACTCCACCCCTGGAGCACGCGATTTACTTTCATTTCGTTCCCAGAGAGAATTCCTCCAACCTCGGAAAATCGTGCGCGCGTCAAGCCGCAACCATTATACCCCAGAGGCTGAAGAGCGCACTTGCGCAGGCCCCGATGTGCTGTCACCCAATGAAACCTCAAACGCGTGATTGATAGTATGCGCGTGAAAAACACCTAGGCAAATTGAATAGGAATCCCGGGAAATCCCAGCCCCTCTCCAGCGTCAATTTCATCCAGCCACTGTAATCCTCTGTATATCCAACGTACACAAAGTGAGGCAAGGTGAGCTCTATATACGTGTATGCATCGCTCAAAACGACAAAGCGCGAGAGATGATACAGAGTCTGCGATAAAAAAAAACAACGCGGCCGCATTAGTCGTGGAATAACGGAGGCAGTTCTCCATACAAACACTATACACGCGCGCGTATTGTGGGCCACGTTTTCCCCCCTAGAACATTAGTCCGTGCACGCGCATCTGTATACACACATGCATAATGCGATCCGAGGCTCTCTCTCTCTCTCTCCCTGTACTCTGTCTCTCGCGGGACAAGAAGCTATGGTTAATGGTACTCGCTGGCTTCTGCCTCGGCAGGCCTATCATATTTCAAACCGGCGAACAACGCGGGTAGTGCCAAGCACATGTGCTCCTTGGGTGGATACGGTGCACTTGAGGGAGCAGCTCGTGTTTGAATATTTGCGCGCGAAATTCGCGAGGTGCGAGCCGCGTCTAATCTTGCGATCGCCTCTAGCACGTATGCTATGTACGTTTGCGCTGAGCGCATAGGCAGCACGCGTATGTACCTTGTTTTAGCACTTGCAACGCGCGTCGCGGTCTTGTTCTCGTTGCCGCTTCGACGCTTTGATGTGTGGTGTGTGGGTTCCTGCGGATCGTCCACTTTGAGAAGCAGTGATAACCTCCACAACGAGCTCGATAAAGTTTGATGCATATCGTCGAATGAGCAACCCTCAGAGATATAGTTTGTTTGACAACGTTTCTTTAACGATGGGATTAATGATGGGTAACATAATATGAGTCCATATTAAATTGTGACGTGCTTGCAACTGTGTTGTGCTTCATATCTCATAAGAGCTCTATCCCAAAATCTGGGAGTTTGAAAATCAATCCTGATAAGCAGATACATCAATGTTGTGAGTCAGTTTCAAAGATATACCATTACTCGTATCAGATTTTATTCAGCGATTTTTAAAAAAAAAATATCTCAGGATTGATCCTTTTCCATATGGTCACAATTCTGGAACATGTTGCAAAATCCCCATTGGAATCATCTTGGCGATGAGCTGACGTCCCGAGATGTAATGGCAAAAACTTTCTACGCCATTGTTACTAACAAGTAGAGGGTCAACCTTGCGAATCACAAATCTGGCCAAAACTTTGGGAATTATCTTTTTTTTTTCGGTGAGAAATGGAGATATCTCAGAGGGTTTATGCTAATAGGCTCTCTGTTTCGAGATACAGCTATGGACATTAGCGTTGCCCATATAGGCCCGTATTAGAAAGCCACTTATATAGGTATACTAGCAATGCTATTGTCCGTAGCTGTATCTTGAAAAAGAAGGCCTATGGGGCTAAACCCTTTGGGATATCTCCATATCTCACCGAAACAAGATGATTCTCAAAGTTTTGGTCAAATCTGTGATCCGCAAGGTTGACCTTCTACTTGTCAGATAGAATTCAGGAAATGTAGCCAATAGTGGGCTGCACTAAAATTCCAAACACCTTTGAGACCTTGCAAAGCAAATCTCAACAATGTCTCTTAGTTTGGTCGACCTGCCGTCAGGTCTGTAGGCTGTAGGGTCAAAAAAATTGTCGACAGATCGGTCAGCCGACGTACTGTAAGACGCTCGGGTGGATTATTGAAAGATCAGAAGATTGTCAGATGGACACATCGTTCAGCGGGCCATCAGGTCAATCAACCACTACTTTTATCATCAGATCGATAGATTGAATCATTTAGGAGATTTTTGGGTTGGCAGTTCGATATTCCAGCTAGCTGGTAATTGACAGTTCTGTCAGTTCGACCGATCATTTGAAAATATGTGGTTAACGTATCAGATTAGTCGGATGTCGGATGGATGGGTACTAGGCCGGTTGATTGCTATCTCGTTAGATCTATAAGCCATTGGATTATACAGTCAGTGTTCAATGAATTCTGTTGTCTCATAAGTCATTAATTTCAATCTAAAAGATTCTGATGCTACAGATTCTTTGTTGGAATCTCAAAATTTGGTCATATGATGCTAACGAAGACGGTGACGTGAGAATTTATCAGAGAGCGCGTCTCTCTAAGCCGACCAATCAAGAGCTGATTTTGAGGTACAACCTTACCTACAGACGCATTCAACATTGCGGGGCCACATCAGGTCTTGCGTTACGACAGCGGCTGCTGATTGGTCGGCTTAGAGCTAGATTGTCAGTCGCCCTCCGCTGATAGTGATGCTTATCTCTGAACATTGACATGGAAGTCAAACCAAAGGTTGAATTCAACAACGATTCAGTGACTACCAAGGAGTTCAAATAAGAGCTCTCGCTAGGCCTTGCATATTTTTTCCCAATTCAAGCTCAAATATCTCCAAATACTGACGTACGAGATCAAACTGCTACCATATTCAGACAACGTCGATTTTCGAATCGTATAGAAAGCATGCGTAAAAGCCTCCAAATAATGGCACCCTTGTGTCCTGCGTACCAAACATAATTATCAAATCCACCGGTACCTTCATTGCCTTTCGAAAGTTAATCAAAGGTGTAGTTCTATTTACTTTTGGATTCAACTTATTATTCCAAGAGAATGCTTTTGCTCTAAAAGCGACTGCATCTGATATCGTAGCGAATGTCATCTCCACAATCGGTATGGGAATGCAGCAATCTAATGTATGCCCATGCTGGAAAGGAACCTTTTAACTTTGGGAAATTCCGCGCGTGCCCGACGCAATCGTAATGAAATACCTACAGGTGTTATTGCGAGATACTCAGCACCAGCTATGCAAGCTAATGCGATAAATTACATTTCGAATAAGTATTGCTAGGGGCAGCATTCATGAAACTCTCTCTCTCTCTCTCTCTCTCTCTCTCTCTCTCTCTCTCTCTCCCTCTCCCCCTCTCTCTCTCTCTCTCTCTTTCAAGTATTCCCGCATGTCTGAGCAAATTGCCAAAAAAGACAAACAGAGGAGAGGCTCGGCTCTACAGTGGCCTGCTCCAGCACCATCACCGCATTTCCCGGGAGAAATCCGCTAGCGCGCAGGGGCCAGAGAAGCGGATGTTCTGCGGATATCTCGCACCGCGTGGAGGGACTCGGGAAAATTCGGCTCCCGGGGCTCGAGGGAGATGGAGGGAATGCCACCGAGTCGGCTTACATTTGCCACGCGCGCGCGCCAGCAAGCCATTGAAGAATGCAGTTGTGCCGGGAATGAAATTCGGGACCTCGTCAAAAGGATGTGCTTAAAAGAGAGAGGGGGGGCGGGGGGAGGGTCGCAGGCGAGGGAATAGAGATGAGACCAAGCGAGTACCATTACTTCATCTCGGCTGATCCAGATTAGAACGAGCGGCTTAGATGTATTCCATTCTCATCCCGGCGAGCTGAAATTGGGGTGAAAGAGAGAAAGATATAGAGAAAGTCGGCAATGGGCTGTGCAAATACTTGGTGAAGATGATGAACGAGAGAAAGATTCCTCGAGGGCTCGGGCATCGCTTGATTTATTGAGCGTGCACGCGTATGCGTTCTTACGTCAGACGGAAATTTAATTTCACGCGAACCGGGTCATTTTCTTGGGCATCCCGGTCATTAATGGTGATGATTTCCGGCTGTATGCTTCTAGATAGAGAGTGGTTCCACCTTTTTCTGATCAACGATATAGAATGGATTTTCGAATGATCAAGACGAATTCTGCTAACCCTGCTTCCTACCATTCGAGTAAATATGACTGAACAGTGGTTACCTTGTGTTTGATTTATCGGAATGATTCGTTTTGTTTGTGAACAAGTAAGCCAGACTACCCCACATGATTATCGAAACTATTTCCTCAACTTAAAATTATAATTCAATTCTCAATTATCTTGAGTTAATGGTGGAGTAGTACTCGGTGGATTTTCGGTTCTTCGATTTTCATAAGTCCTCTCAAGAGGAAAGTTGTACATTTCGGGGTCATTGTATAAATGCGTAAATATTCAACATTATTTTCGGCCACGACATCTTTATTTCTGTCCAATGATGATTCAAGTCTTAAAGCTCGATATATTTCATCGCGTATATCATAATCGATCCCTTTCATCCATCCGTCATCTATACATAGAAGAATCCTCTCATGAGGAAGAGATCCACGTGAAAAAAAACTCAAAAGCATTGGCGTTTAAACTCTTCAATCAAGATATTCACTGCAATCGTAAAAGGCATGTTTTGACGAATTGAACGATACATCAATATGACAGAACAGAGAAGGTTGAATGTTTTGATAAAGAAGAAGGCACGAAGGGTTTTCGTCAAGCTTACGAAAGAAGATTGGAGGGTAAAGTTGGCAACGAACGGGAAGCCAGTTTCGGTGATGAATTTTCCGTGAACTCCATGCAAGCATCTCGAAAGTATGAGGATGCATGCCACGTGGATTAAAAGTGCGTAAGGCATACGCGCGCTCTTACACAAGAAGAATGAAAGAGCTCCGTGCACGAGATCCAAGCGTGTAATTGATGCGTCCTTCTCTTTTGTTGTCCCTTGACCCAGTCCTTAATCCAAGCCGTTGACGGGACGTGCGCGATCTTCTCGACCCTTCTATTCATTTTCCCCTCCGTAGTTCGAACGCCATAGAGAGAAAAGAAAGTGAATGAGTGAGAGACGGGGGGGGGGGAGAGAGAAGAGAGAAATCAGAGATAGAAAAGGAGGAAGTCTTTGTGAAAAGAGCGCACTTCTAGCGCATCCCCTGTGAGCCGCGCTTTGATTTTTTGCCTCGAGCCCCACGAGTGTGAGAACAAGCTGAATGGATGAATTTGGCCTGAATCAGCCAAAGTAAGCGAGAACTCTTGATTTCGTATCATCAGCGTGGTTTGCTTCTGTGAGGCGGCAGATGGAATGATGAACCTTAAACGAAAATTGGTATTAGAAATTTGAATACATCGTCGATTCTAGGACGTTTCGTCATCCCAAGTACTACAATGCCAAAATAGTAGAGTGAGGAAATTCCTGTCGACTTGATACTGATCCTCGGTTGCCTAAAATTCGTCTATAAGAGAAGGTACAATTCGATGGAACAGCGGTTTCCTATGGTACATTGATTAATGACTTGTACCAATGGATAGGACTCATACCTGCTTGAATTCTTAATGTATTCACTTGGACAGTTATCATAGGCCGATAATTCTTGAATTACCAACTGCTTAGAACAAATGATGGACTTTCGAATATTTTTTCTTTTTATTGTAACTTTCAAATATGAAGCAAGCTCACATATGCGTTGCTGTTAAAACTGAAAATTCATATGGTGCTTCTTTGCGTCAACAACCCAGTAGCACTCGTGAAATCAACTGTGCATTTTCTTGCAATATCGTTCAGAAATCTTGCCCTCGTAATCAACCCACCCAATGTACTGACTCTCATGAGAAAAACAGCAAGAGCAGCTTCGTGGTGACGGAACCAGTACGCCTAGCCACATCAGATGTATGAATGCACAAATAGGCTCGCAAAAAGTCGCACAACTCTCGAGTCCATCTCGAACGAAACATCTTCGTGTCTCCTTCGCGACTCTGTGGCTATCGAGACTCGTATCGTTTCTTCTCAGCGCTGGAACTAAGTTCCTGCGGTTGGAGTCCTCTGCTGATTCCCTCCTCCCACCCCCTTTCTAACCCTCCCCCTCTCTCTCTTTCTGTACTTTGTCGTTTCCTGTACGTTTCGACGGGGCAGTTGACAGTCGAAAGCTTGAGACACTTTGGCCGAGCTCCACCGCCTTCTCTCGTCCATTTATCCATCCATCTCCTACCGTGCTATACATCGCGAGCGCAATTGTTTTTACCCCGATAACAAGCACAGCAGCGGTGCGAGCAAGTCCCGGAGCCCCTTGACGGAAATTACCCCGAAATTAATTTAAACTTTTGCAGAGCCACGGCCCCGGGAGGCAAGAGGGCGGACGCGAGCTTCCTACCGATATCCCAGTGCAGCTCGTTTCTGGAGCAGAGTGGACGTAACCGGACAGAGGAGCTTACTTCTTTTGATGTGGGTTCATAATCAACAAGAACTACTCATGTTTTTTGCAATTCAAAGTTTCTCCTCTCATGTAATATTTACTGCCGATACTCTTCTCTGCAAGTTCTTCAAAGCCGTCATACACTTTCCAGATCTAATTATTGAATGAATCAAATGATGCATAATTCGAAACTCTAGAGATCTTGGAGGTTCATTTGTAAGTACAGTGTGTAAAGAATGAGGGACTGCTGAGTTTTTGATTCTACGATTATGTACGGACTTGCATTTTCTGCGACCAGAAAATATGGAGCGAGATGATCAATACGGGAACCTCGGAGCTCATTCTATCATTGCTTGAGTCGTGGGAATCAAGAGTCGTGGAAGCGTGCAAATGGCAAATGATTCAAGACCACAAGTTCACTGAAAACTGCAGTATATTCTGTTGAAAGTAAGTCCAACAGGTGGCGGGAAATGGGGTATTAAAAAATATTGTGAAACTGAATCTTGGGGGGGTCGCGGGGTAGGCACCGGCGCGGGTTGTAGCGTTGAGTGGCGACGCTGAAGCTGCCCAGGTTTGCAGCTCCACAAGCGGTAAATAAGTGGCGTGGCTCGAGCGATTCGAGCAGCTCGTCGCCCTGAGCTACGGTCACCCCTTCAACTGGCCGCATCCGGACTGACCAAGTGTACAAAAGTAAATGGATAATCCCATTTTGAGG
>JAPYYZ010008880.1:0-20672 GCA_030522705.1 Eretmocerus eremicus
CCCGCTGACCTCTTTTTTCACCGGAAAACGAAATATTCTCAAAATTTTCGGCTATTTTTTTTCGTTTTCCGGGGAAAAAAGAGGTCAGCGGGCAAACCCGAGCTCGAATTCGGTTTCAGCGGGCCAAAATACATATAGTAAGGTGGGTCTGGTCAAAAGTACAAGTACTTTTTTTTTTTGTGTGCCGGTGTTATTAACAACCACTTACACCCAGTATAATGGTCACTCACACTGAGAAATACACAAGGTTATGTGGATTCACGGCGATAATCGAGATCCCGCGGGCTCGAGCACAAATAATTGGATCGATCAAATCGCCTCGTACACAGAGCAAGAGGGGCTTGACGTGGGCCAGTGTGTAAGCTCAACTGATTTCAAAGAATCGCGAGCTTCTTGAGAGGAGGTATACACGCACACGAGCACGTGCATGTGTGAGTGTTAGCAAGAGACTGTTCACAGTTTTGTGCACGAGCGAAAATTTCTCATCTTACATTCTCTTATTTTCGAACATATGCCTGGGTGTGAGATAGAAAATCTCACAGGAACGTGGTTTGAACGAAACAAATGATGCGTCCAGTTATTGGAAGGGAAATGCTCGAAATAACTGAAAAATTGCTAATTGCGAGAACTGAGAAATGAACAAGAATGCTCAAAAATTCTGCGAACAAAAATCATTCTCACACACTAGGAGCTTGTAAAACTTGGCCATGGGTCGGTCGTAAGTTGACCTTGCAGTTTTGATCCGCATAACGCGAATATGTCCATCAGGGCCAGGGGAACGGTCAATGATACGCTCCCATGACGAGGGGTGCAATTTATTTTGCGAAATCAAAACTGAATCACCAGCCGGAATTTCGAGCTGTTATCTCAACCATCGGCTCCTTTACTGAAGTGAATTAAGACAGTTTACTGTGGTAGAATACGTGCGTGAAGAATGCAAAAAACAGCAACTCATTGAGTGGACGTACATGTGCAAGGTAGAGCTATGGCTCAGGCTAGGAGATAGCGCACGTTGAACAGATAGCTGAACGCGGGATTGATGATAATTGCACGAGAGCGCAATCAAAATCATCCGTAGCGAGCGCAAGTAGGAACTTGGACTCGCGGGTTGAGGTCGGGTTGAGCGGCAACACGCTTACACACGCAGCAGCGCAGCAGACGTTGCCGGTTTTGCGTAAGGTGGAGCACTAGAGGAAACGGTACTCAACCGAGAGAATGAGAGAGATAGCGTCCGCAGGCAGTCACTGCAAGGCAAACACTTCGACTTGAGCGGACAATGTCCAGCCGGTCAGGGTGAGGGTACTCAGCGAGAGAGACCTGCGAACGAATACGGTGGTGATGTACGCGGGCGGAAAGAGCTTGCGCGTGGCAATGAGAGAGTAAATGACATGTTGGTAGAACTGCTACACACAGGCATGCACGCACTACAACGTGGCGTGTCGGTGAATCGCGCACGGAATGGCGTTCCAAAATCCGAGGCATAGCTTAGCTCAACATGGCGGCTCGGATAGAAGATCTCTCCCGGCGATGATCCTCACGTGCGGACTGATGCACGCTGAGGGACTACGAAGGTCACGAGACGATGTTCATGGACTCGCACCCGATGCAGTGGGATCACTTCCGTACAGTAGTACGTCGCTCAACTAAAGAGTTTTACTTTGAGCAGCAAGCGGGAACGCGCAGATAATTACTTATTGCGAGTGACTTTGAGAGTGGCGAAACTGCTCCGGGCTGCTCCTTATCTGACTCGAGAGACCAAAATATTCGGGAGCAGAGGGCTTCCATTTGGAGTTGCTGCATGCAGAAATGGGGAGCTAGGAGCGTAGAGGTGTATTCAGGTGCCGAGAAGCACAAATTGTCGGGTCCTTGACGAGCACTCGGCTAACAGTCACTCACACTCAATACAATGGTCACTCATACTGAGAATCACACAAGGTTGTGCAGATCCACGGTGATAATCGCGGTTACGCGGGCTCGAGCACCAATGATCGGATCGATCCACCAGATCGTCGCGTACACGGGGCAAGAGGGGTCCGTTGTGGGCCAGTGTGACGGCTCAACTGATTTTGGAGCAGCGCGAGGTGCTCAAGGAGACAGGTCCATCCACTCGGGCACGCGCATGTGTGAGTGTAGTCGCGAGAGTGTTCACTGTTTTGTGCTCCAACGAGCGCTTCTCGCTTTACACTCCTACATTTTCGAACACATTCACTCGTATCGAATTTCTCTAGAAAACTCCCTCCATTTCGCTCTTGATGTACGTCTTTGTACTTTCCTTCCCCATTTCTCTCAATAATCATTCTCATGAAACTCTCAGGTTCTCCTAGATTCTTCATCCCAAGTGCTCTCCTTCAGTGTGAAATTATTCCCTTCATTTTGTCCACATAATTGCTTGCTACGAGTATTTCATCTACGTATAATATGACGAAAGCCTTTCTGTTATTTCTTTTCCAAAAGAATTTACGTGGTTCATTCAAGTCACTATCTGAATGAAGCTCGTATCACACCGTGAAATCTCTGATTCCATTTCTTTAGACTTATACTCAAACCATGTGGAGATTTCAGAAGTTTGCATCCCATAGTGTTTTGAATGTTTTCATTGACCCCTCAACCTTCAGGCAACTCCATATAGATCTCTTCATCTCATTATTTATCCAGAAATGCAGTCTTCACATGTAATTGACATGCATGTGAGTCAAATTCATTCATTATTGCGAGAGCAGCTCTAACTATAGATAATCCGGCCACACAAAGAAAAAGTTCTGACCTAACTCACAGACTATGATACCTTCATGTTTTTGGGGTCGCTGAATCTGAATCCGGGGTTAGTTTGTTCCCAGCACGTCGAGATTTCGACAAAACCTCAGAATACCATGATTCTACGAGAGTGCTTGGAATGGTCAATCAGGCCATACTAACTTTCCATTATCTTCATGTTTTTGGGGTTGCCGAATCCGAATCCGGGATCAGTTTGGTTTAAGCACGCATGCAATATCTTGAGAGTGGAAAATATCGGATAATTACGTACAACTAATGGTGGACTTACACTACCTACTCGGCGGTAAGTAAGTAGTATAAGTCCACCATAAAATGTACGTAATTATCTGATATTCTCCACTTCCATGATATTGCATGCCTGCTTAGACCAGGATGATCCCGGATTCGGATTCGGCAACTCCAGAAACATGGAGATAATGGGAGGGTTAGTATGGCCTGATCACCGATTCCAAGCACTCTCGTAGAATCATGGTATTTCGAGGTTTTGTCAAAATCTCGACGTGCTGGGAACAAAATGACCCCGGATTGGGATTCAGCGACCCCGAAAACATAAAGGTATCATAGTCTGTGAGTTAGGTCAGAGCTTTTTTTTTGTGTGGCTATGATAATTCAACTGCATACGTCTCTTGGAGATCATAGAAATTCTTGTCTTCGAAGCCTCTTATAACCAATTTTGCTTCGTATTTTGAGCTATTATTCGACTCGACTTTAGTTTTGAGACCCTTTCGGCATCTAGAATATTGGCAATAGTTCAGTTTGCAGTTCTCTGAGGCCTTTCTATGAGTTTCCAAACTTGATTTAGTTTAATTGATTCGAGCTCTCCTCTAATGGCAATTTTCCAAAACCCTTTCTCGTTAGAATTCATAGCTCCTTCAAGAGTGATTGAATCATTCCAAACTGCAACAATTGAGGCAATTTGGAGTTCACATGAGGATTTAACGAAATTTGCAGAACTACTATCCTAGCAAATAGCCCGTGACGTGTTTCATTTCTGTCTCTACAATCTCTATCTCTCTCTTTGTCTTGCTGCCAGTGATGGGTCATTCATTTTGAGATGAAGTAATAATAATTGGTTCTGATACGACATCTGAGGTTTTGGCTCCATTCCTTTTTGCAGGCTTTCCTTTTGTCTTCGATTTGGTATCATCATCTCCCCTTTCCGCTATGTCTATACTCTCTTCTTCCCTTTCTCTCAAGCAATTCCAATCAGTTCTCCCATTACACTCTCCATTTTCCTCTGAAAGCATTGAGCTATTTGTGTTTGAATGATCACTCTCCTTATAGACATATTTATCCTATAGTGTCTCATTGAATTTCACATGACGAGACTCAATGAATTTCTGAGGTGGCGGATGCCACGGTATGAGGAAACTTGCATTTGTATCCATTCAACACTGCCTTGGCGACTTTAGTGTGAGATTTGGAATCTGACTTTGGAGGTTCCACTTGGGAAATGCGAGCAAGTCTCATGATCTGATCAAAATGACTATTTACATTCGGTGCAAATTTGTTCAGAGGTATATCATAATTCGAGGACTCATGTAGAGTTCTGTTGTGAATGTAAACTGCGTCCTCTGCTGCTAGAACCCACATAGTCTTAGGAGTCCGGACTCGAACGTGAGTGCTCTTTCCTTTCTTTTCAGAGTCTTGTTAGAAATTTCTGCTACTCCAATATGCTCAGATGTTTATGGAGGTGAATGTTGGGGCTCAATATTTCCCCTTTTCATCACCTCTCAAAATTCGCCCCCAGTGTACTCAGTGCCGTGATTAGATTTGGAGTCGGAAATTTTCTCATTTCTTCAACATATATTCCTTCACGGATCTAAGAAGCTTCTGGAGCAGGGTCGGCAATACACTCCACCACACGGTATTATACCATTTTACCGGTATTATACCATTCGAATGGTGTAAATGGGGATGCACCGAATATCACGGCACTACACTGGTGCAGATGGTGATAGTGAGTGGGATTGCAGTAATTAAATGACAAAGGCGGGATATTCCCAATTGCCTGGAGAGCGATGGAGTCCCTGAAGGGTAACTCCGAGCCATTGGAGCTGGGTCAATGATTCGAGATTTTTCACTGAGAAACACGTAGCACTCAAGTGCGAAGTCTACTGTCATTCGCGGAGGTAACCGACAGAGGATGGGTGGCAGGGATACGAACAACACGACTCGTCGTCGCGAAGGCCCGGTCAATAGTGGTGGCTGCGGACCTGGACCAATGTCTCCCTTATGCCGGGATGTCTAGCTAGCGGGTCGGGGTGGTAGAATTGGAGTACGTTGTACCTCGCCTTCTCGGGGACGTAGAGCCTTGGGCGGTCGGGATCCCGGACGTACCAGAGTAGTTCGTCCCGCGCCTCCCAGTCTGGTCCACTGGGAAGGATGCTGGCGTCGTCCCGAGCTTGGCGGATTACGTCCTCCAGAGTCATCCCATCGATGTGAGCCAAGACGATGTCATCTTCCGAGGGTCAGCTTGTTTGCGGAGCGAGGGCGTCGTAATCTTTCTCCACCTCTCCGAAGCCTTCGTCTCCTGGAAATCGTGACAAGGCGTCTGGGAGCTCGTTGTCCTCACCCGGGACGTGCTCGATCCTGAAACTGAATCGTCGAAGGAACATCGCCCAGCGGGTTAGCTTACCCCTTTTGTCCTTGATTTTGTCTAGCCAAGTGAGGGCTTTGTTGTCAGTTCGGAGAGTGAAGCAGGAGTCCTCTAGGAGATGTTGATATTCCTTGAGAGCCCACACAACTGCGAGGCACTCCTCCTCGTTCGAGTGGTAGGCGCTTTCCTTCGTCGTGAACTTCGCATAGGCGTAGGAGATAACCTCGCGGTCACTCGTCGGTCCGAGGCGGTAGAGCACGGCGCCCATACCCACGTTGCAAGCGTCGGTCTGCAGGTACAGCAGCTTGCCCGCCCGGGGACGATAAAGCTTCAGGGGGTTCCGGAATTCCTCCTCCAGCAGGTCCATGGCTCGTTGGGCCGCGTCGGTTCACCTTCAGTTCTTGTTCTTCTTTAGCAATTCCGTCATTGGAGCGGCGATGGTGGTGAAATTCGGAATGTATTCGCGCAACCATCCGCACTCACCCAAAAAGTTCTGCAATTCTTTCTTGTTCCGGGGTGCTTTCGATTCGAGCACCGCTCGGCCGTGTTCCACCTTGGCTTCATCATGTTTGTCCGTGATCATGTGCCCCAGGAAGGCCAGTTGAGTTTTTCCGAATTCAAATTTCTGTAGGGCACAGACGAGGCCGTAGATCTGGAGCCTCTCGAGGACCGTTGCGACGTAGATAAGGTGCTCTTCCCAGGTGTCAGAAAATATGACGATGTCATCTTGGAAGTTGAGGCAGCATTCACCCACGAGCCCGAGTAAGACCTCCTTTCCGATAAGATGATTGCACGTCCGGCCGGAGTTCTTCAGGCCGACGGCAGCGACGCGCGACGTTGAAGACATACTGGCCTTCGCCCGGCGTGCAGAGAGCGGTGTACTTCTTCGACTCCTCGGTCAAGGGGATCTGCCAGTAGCACTTACGCAGATCCATGGTGGTGTAACACTTGGCGCTCCCAATTCCCTTGAGGACCTCGAGTATTACGGGGTTTGGCTGAGCGGCGTTCTCGGTGACGCTATTGATGCCCTGGAAGTCGACACAGAAACGGTACGTCCCGCCCTTCTTCGGCACCAGGACGATGGGCGAAGAATACGGCGAGGACGCAGCGCTGATGACTCCGTCAGCGAGCATCTGCTTGACGATTTCGCTGATGGCACGCTTCTTTTCGGCCGAGTACCTGTACGGTGGAACTTTGAAAGGTCGAGTATTCAGCATTTTGATTTCGTGTGTGATGAAGGGCGCTCTTGCCAGAGGTCCCGAGTCGTCGAAAGACCTTGATCTTGCGGAGGACGATTTCCATGAAGGCGTTGACATGTTGATGAAAAAATCCGTGGTCCACTTGCTCCCACAGCTGCTGTTGCCGATGCCGGGATGGTCCTTGAAGAACGCGTCCTAAGGAGATCCGGGTGCGTCGGTTGCGTCCGACGTAGAGGCAGTCCAGAGCGTGGTCATGCAGTACCTGGTTCTCCTTGAGCCATCTTCGCCCGAGAATGACTCGAGCTCGGAGACAGTCGGCGATGAGTGAGTCTGTCATGGATTGGAAGTCGGCCACCTAGAGTGGTAGCGTGCATGTACCATGTAGATCCATCTCCACGCCATGCTTGGCCAGCTTGGCGCTCCTTGGTGTGGTTAGTGGTTTGCGGACCCCCGCCGGGACAGTTTCCGACGATATGGAATTGTCCGACGCTGCAGAGTCGATGAGTACCTCCACCACCGTGCTGCCGATGTTGACCTTGAGTGCGGCGACCAGGAGGCCTGTCGCGTCGGCTGACGCGACACTTACTGCCGGGCTGTAGGTGTCGGGGCGGAAGTGCCCGCACTGTTCGCCACCTCGCGGTCGTTTCCCGGTTGCGTGGGGCGATTCGAGCAGTTCCTGTGCCAATGATAATCTGACCAGAAATCGCATTTGGGCAGTCCCTCACCGGTCATTTCCTTGAACTCCTTGAAGGTTTTGCGGGCTGTGGCTGGAGCCGGTCCTTTCCCACCCGAGTTGGCAGAGATTGCCGGTCGTCGGGCGATCTGCTGATCTGCTGCTTCATCGAGCTCCATTTCGGTCGCCCGGGTGAGGAGCTCGCCGACGGTGGTGGGCGGGTTACCTCGGAGATGCTTGCGGATACCCTCGCATGGCCTCCATCAGCAAGGCCACCAGCTGGCCCTTCGTGGCTGCGGGCAGCAGTCATCGTGCGAGGAGATACTGCTCCTCGATAAGAAGACCGACGTCCTCTCGGTCGCCTTGGGCCTGGCCATGGAGCTTCGCCGTGAGCCGTATGCGTAGTTGAGTGGAATCGAAGCGTGCCAGCACCAGCTCGCGGATTTGCACACGGGAGGCCTCGTCCGTTCTTAGCTCACGAAAATGCTCCTCGCATTTTTGGAGAAACCGATTCGGGTCTTCATGCTCCGCCCCGGAATAGTCGGGGGGGGGGGGGGGGGGGGGGGGGGGGGGGGCGCCCGCGGGGGGGGCGGGCCGCCGGGAGGCTCCTAGTTGGCAAAATACGTCACGGATTCCATCCATACCTACATGAATGGCGTCGGGCGTGCAGACCGCTGGCTGAGCGGGGTCAACACTGGCGGCGGCGGGAGCTGCGTCGGCCAGTTGGTTGATCGGCTGGATCAGTGCGGGCACCTGGTTGCCCTTGGCTGCTACGGCGTCGGGTTCGATGATGGGTTGCTGAGGGTTGCACAGTGGAGCGGCTATCCTCAGCGCGGACAACAATGACGGCTGCTGGGTCGTCGGCTGGTTCTTTGATACGTGCTGGCTCAGCTGCTGACTCTTGGACCGGCGCGGTGATCGTGGCTACTTCGGCTGGAGCGGATCCCTGGTCGGCTTCACCGGCACCGTGCTGCCGAGCCACGAGGGATGCGGCACCTCGGAGGTCAGGCAGGTCGTCGCGTACCGGGGCGGTTAGGGGTCGTCCGGATGAATGGCTGCGTAGCGGCCGTGGAGAAGTCAGAGCTTGAGCTGCTCGCGTTGTTCGTTTCGCGGTGTTGTGGGCGCCACTGGGTGTTTCTGTACCCCCAGGAGTACTGGCTACCGCCTGCCGGGTGCGCATCGACGCAGGCGGGGTTCTCGGCACTCGACTCATAAGGTGGTCGTGGGTTCTCGCACTTTCCAATACCGACCGAGAACGCGATCACGATCTCGTAGCCCCACGTTGGGCGCCAAATTGACAAAGGCGGGCTATTCCCAATTGCCTGGAGAGCGATGGAGTCCCTGAAGGATAACTCCGAGCCATTGGAGCTAGGTAAACGATTCAAGATTTCCACTGAGAACCACATAGTGCTCAAGTGCAAACTCTACCGTCATTCGCGGAGGTAATTGACAGACGATGGGTGGCAGGGATACGAACAACACGAATGGCTATCAAGTGAAAAGATGCCATGACTGCCGATGCTCGGAACATGAGAGTCACACACACTCATTCTTTTAAGGCGGTTACGCTGAAGTTGAGCGGATCGGTTCAAATGAGTCCATCGCGCTGACCGGACCGAAGGCCATCGGGCAGAGTGACGGTCTGCCAGAGGTTCAAGTGAAACGGCGAAACTGAATCCGACCAGAGTTCGAGGCTGAATGAGCTCCTTGAGCCAGAAAGGCTTGGACTTATATAAGCGCGATTGGGCAATATCGGTGAGTTCTGTGACAACGTCGGGACTGGCAGATTCGGCGATGTCGGTGATTCCGGCGAAATTGCAGAAAAACCTAATGGCTTGATAATCTGAGTGAATCAACATTTTCCGCAAGATCGATACTTTCGGCAAAATCGGCGGTTCCGCCGATATCGGCGATATCGGCGGCATCCGTGGTCTCGGCAAGTTCGGCGATTTGGCGGAGATGAATTATCGCTCTTATTATTTCGTATTTCCTAGAATCTCGCGAATGCGAAGTTTATATCATCACATGCATACATTGAAGGATGAATCAAGTCGGAATGATTTATTCATGAAAATATGAGTGCGATGCACATCATAGTTCTACATACATGATGATGTATGCGAATGAGCGAACATCAATCGGAGAGTTCACTAAATTCTTGAGCAACGCCGGTCTGAACTGGTGGCATCATTCTTCTGTAACTCGTTCAAATGATTCGTTCGAATAAATTGACCAAGGAAATTACCGTATCGATTGGGAACGAACCTTCCAATGGATTTTTATGAGTACTGAATCTACGACTGATGAAATCATTGCCACATAATTTGTTTGAATCATTTGATGAAGCAATTGGCTCATACGATTGGCTGCTCGCGATTTGGGAGACTTCATTGGAGGGTTTTCGAGGTCACTGAATTTGGAATTGGTAATGTAATGGTTCTGAGATTCATTCAAATGATTCGGATGAACGATTCAAAATTGAAAATTCTCATTTTCGTTTTGAGGAAAATTACTCAGGGTTTCTTGAGGTCACTGGTTTCAATTTGATGGGATTATTTCTTTATGATCCGTTCATATCATTTTTTTTTGAGAATCAAATCATGAAAAGATTCGTTGTTGCTCGGAAAAGAATTCTTCAAGAGTTTTTGGAATAGCTAATTTTGGATTCGGTGATATCATTGCTCTCAAATTTGTCCCAATAATCTATTTAAACAATTGGATCTTCGAATTGGTTGCTCCGCGACTTGAAAAATCCCACTCGGGGGTTCTCAGGGTCGCTGAATTCAAATCGGCTGCTGTCATGACTCTGGAACTTGTTCCAGTGATTTGGATGAGCAATTAACACTTGAAGATTCCTTCTTCCTTTCTGAAAATAATTGCTCGCGGGTTTTCGAAGTCGCTGGTTCCAAATTCGATGGACTTTTGTAGAATATGTTCTAAGCATCTTGTTCAACGATCAAATCATGGGGAGCTATCTATCTTCGCTCCGAAAGAAATTCTTTGAGAATTTCTGAAATAGCTAATTCTAAACGGGGTAACATCATTGCTCTAGTATTCGTTCAAACGATCTATTTAAACCACTGAATGATGGAATTGGCTGCTCGCAACATAGAACACCCCACGCGCAGGTTTCCGGGGTCGCTGATTTTGATTCCGGTGTGCTTACCGTTCTGAAATTTGTTTGAATGATTTGGGTAAGCAAACAAAAGTGGACATTTCTTTTTGTTTCGGGGAGAATTGCTCAGGAGTCTTTAAGGTCACTGGTTCTACATTCCATATGCTCATTGATATACAAAATGTTAGAAGCAGTTTCTCAACGAATCAGATCATAGAAAGCGCCACCTTGCTTTGGAAAGAATCCGCTGAGAGCTTTTCAGATAGCTGCACCTGAACTTCGGGAAAACATTTTTCTCGAATTCCTTTGAACCATCTATCCTCTCCACCCGCCAGTATGGGTTTTCCAACGAGAGATTTGTTATACTGACTTTGAGTAGACGGAAAGGGACTGAACGTATTCAACGATGTACATAGATACACAGAATCGTGAGAGGAAGGCTATTTTGAGAATAGCCAGAATGTCATTCCAATCCTCGAAAAGAATGAGATCAGGGGGAATATGTCGAATATGTCTCAAGGCGAGGCCGTACAGCTCTGTTCTACCACACCATAATCTAGTGAATTGTCCGTTTCATGTATATCTCGAGATCGACGAGACGGATTGACTTCAAACTTGACGAGCATTTACAGAACGCATCGAATAATTGCGCTATGGAGAGACATCACGGAGGAAAAACAAAAGACTTGTTATTGCAAAACTCACCCAATGCGTCGTCTGCTTGCATGGAGGTAGGCGCATGAGTCGATGTGCACACAATCAATCACTGTGCCTCCGAACGATGGGTTAGCCCGGATGTCTCTTCATAGCACAATTCTCCTAGATTTAGTGATCACGTTGAGCACACCCGCATCCCGCTGCTCACAATGAAACGCTCGGAGTCTCTGAGATGCGAACACGGTAGTCTAACCTGCGGGCCCGCGAAGCACAAGCTGGTCGAATCTTTGCTCGGCGCTCGCAGTTCGAGAGAGGGTGCCACTCTGGGAGTCTCGCTCGGCAGCATCAGTGGCATGCGCGCGTGATTCGAGATGGAGAGTACTCAGGCTTCAATAGTGAAGAAGATTTCAACAATTCCACGCATGTTATAAGCCCGGGCATGAAATATGGGAGCAGTTGAATTCGAGAGAGATCATTGACTCACATTTTTGGGATGGATCCGGGAATCTAGGGAAGGAAGAGAGCTATTTTTCTCCGATTTGTACTCCTTGCCTCGACGGTCGAGGAGCGAGTCTCACCCGCTATCCTACCTGGTAATTGCGGGAGGATCCTCTATAATTTTGAAAACAATGAAAATGATTCCTGAGACTTGTTGGATCACTTTCAGACACTTTTAGATGGACCCAAGACTCTAGGAAAGAACGAGAGTGATTTTTGTCGGTTTTGCACTCCTCTCCCCGGGGGTCGAGAAGCAAGTCTCGCCCGCTATCCTACCTGGTAATTGTGAAAAAATCCTCTATGATCTTGGGAATAATGGGCATGATTTCTGAGACTTGTTGGATCACTTTCTAGCGTTTTGGGATGGAACCGAGACTCTAGAAAGAAACGAGAGTGATTTTTGTCGGTTTTAAACTCCTCCCCCCGAAGGTCGAGAAGCGAGTCTCGCCTCCGATGCCACTCGGTGATAGAGAAAAAATTCACTATCATTCAGAAAATGATGTGGATGATCGTTTAGACTTCTGAAATCACATCCTAGAACTTTTGGGATGAATCCGAGACTCTCGAAAAAAACGAGCGTGATTTTTGTCGATTTCGTAGTTCTCGCCCCGAGGGTCGAGAAGCAAGCCTCGCCAGCTATCTTACCTGGTAATTGGGTAAAAATCCTCTCTGATCTTGGAAATGATGGAGATGATTCCTGAGACTTGTGAGATCACTTTCTATCTTTCCCGGGATGGATCCGAGACCCTGGAGGAAACGAAGGTGATTCTCGTCGGTTTCGTATTCCTTTCCCCGGAGGTCGAGGAGCGAGTCTCGCCCGCTATCCTTCCTGGTAATTGAGAAGAAATACTTTATAATCTTGAAAGTAATGTGAATGATTCCCGAGACTTCTGAGATCACTTTCTAGCTCTTTCAGAATGGATCCGAAGCTCTCGCGTAGAACGAGAGGGATATTTTTCGGTTTTGTACTCCTCTCCCCGGGGGTCTAAAAGCGAGTCTCGCCCGCTATTCTACCCGGGGATTGGGGAGAAATCCTCTATGATTGTGGAAATGATGGGAACAATTTCTGAAACTTCTTGGATCACTTTCTAGCTTTTTCGGGATGGGTCCGAGAATCTAGGGATGAACGAGATGATTTTTGTCGATTTTGTACGCCTCTCCTCGAGGGTCGAGGAGCGAGTCTCGCCCACGATCCTTCCCGGAATTCCCAAGAGAATCTCCAATCATTCCCAAAATGATGCAGATGGTCCTCGAGATGTGAGGGATCATTTACTCACATTCTTGGGATGGATCCGGGACTCTGGAATGAAACGAGAGCCATTCCTCTCGGTTTTGTACCTCTCGCCCCGAGGGTCGTGAAGCGAGTCTCGCCCGCGAATGTACCAGGTAATTGGGAAAAAATCGTCCATTATTCGGACAACTATGCAGATGATCCCTGAAACTGATTAGATAACTGTCTAGCCCTTTCGAGATGGATCCGGGACTCCAGAAAAAAACGAAGGATTTTCAGTTTTGTGTACCTCGCCCCGGGGGTCGAGAAGCAAGTTTCGCCCGTGATTCTCCCTGGTATTTGGGAAAAAGAGCCCCATCATGTCAATGATGATGCAGATTAACTTTCACAAAGCATGAAAATGATACCTTGGGTTAAGGAGGGTAGATACCTTGTTTAAGTATCAATGTAGGCACCGCGTATACACGCAGACCACCTCATCTAGACACATATATATATAAGGGCCGAAGCAGAGAGCAGAGAGGCGAGGCTGCCTCCGCGCGGCAGTTGCGTCGCCACGAGCATAGAGCACCATGCTTGCTCTGTACAAGCCATGTAACCCTTTGTGAATAAACCAAGCATTTGTACTGATTGTGACTTCAACTTCACTGAGGCGACATAAGCTTAATTTCTTAGTTTTACGTCTCGGCACCTGCTCTTTAGAGCTTTATCCAGACGGCACCCATGTGCGTGAGGTTGAGATACGCTCAACCAGCGCGTCAGCAACTGCCAACTACCGATTACCTACGGTTTAAGGTGGGTTCCGAACCACCGAGACCGCCGTAAAAAGCACATGAGAAAAAATCTCAGTGGTGCCGTCCGGGACTTGAACCCTGGTCTTCCGCGTGAGAGGCAAGGACCTTATCCACTATGCCACGGCGGCCTCACTGAGGCGACATAAGCGAACGAGCAGGGTTCTAGGCGCCTTTTATCACTTGGTCTCCATCGACGAGGGCCTAAACAAAATGTCATGGTGGCGCCATCTGCCGTCTCGCGATTCAGCGACGGTCGGTCATTGAAGTGGCGCTACCTACAATTCACTAGCTTGTTCCCGATATCGCCCCGGGGTACGGCCTCGTCTTAATGATAATAATACACATGATGTGGCTCAATTGAGCCTCCATCAGGGGATTTCAAAGGGGAATCCCACACCGGGATTCATACGAAAAATTGGTTAATCATCAAACAAAATTGTACTCCTCATCAAAATCATTCGAATGGTCCATGAATTGATCGTCATTCACGAGAAGTGAGATCCTCTCCCTCCCATTTATTTCTTCTAGAAAATATAATTTGGCGAGTATGATTTTTCGAACCAAAACTATACCGACTCCCAGTAGGCGCATAGGGACTATACATATTCAATAATATACATAGATGCACGAAACTGTAAGAGATAGGCTATTTCGAGAAATTAGCCATAACGTCATTTCAATTCTTGAGAAGAATGAGATCAGGGGGAATATGCCGCGTATTTCTTGATTTCACATTGAGTGAATACCCATATGAATCAGAGAAAGGAGTGAAATTGGGGGAGAATAGTCCAGTACAAATATTCATGATTCATCCTGGAAGTTTCATATCCTCCAATTTCGGGATGATACAAATTAATCACACTCCCTCATCCGAAATGGTAGCGTTTTCTATGGACAATAAGAAAGCAGTACTCAACAATTTAGTTCTTCTTCCAAGCTTAGGACATAATTCAGGAACAAAGGACTAAATTGGTCGAGTACTGCTCCTCTATGGTTAATAGAAGATGCGAGGCACTACAATCCTAGATGACGAAGTGTGAGTAATTTGTATCATTCCAAGATCAAAAGATACGAAACTTTGGAGATGAATCATGGATATTTCCACTCGTGAATTCTTCCTTGATTCCACTTCTTCCTCCAATCTGGATTGGTATTTCCTCGATGTGTGAGTAAGGCGAGGCCATACACCGGGGCCATATTGGGAAAAACCTAGTGAATTGTGGGTGACGCCACTGCAATGACCGAACGTCGATGAATCGCGAGACGGCAGATGGCGCCATCATGACAATTCGAACTAAAACAGGTTATCGAACCTCCCTAACCCGGGATATCATTTCCATGCTTTGTGAATCTTTATCTGCACCATTATTGACATGATGGAGGACTTTTTTCCCAAATACCGGGGAGAATTACGGGCGAAACTCGCTCCTCGACCCTCGGGGCGAGGTTTACAAGAGTGAGAATCCCTCGTTTTCTTTCTAGAGTCTTAGATCTATCTCAGGAGGGCTAGAAAGTGATCTGACCAGTTCTAGGGATGATCTGCATCAATTTTTCGATGATAGACGATTTTTCCCAATTACTTGGTAGAATCGGGAGCGGGACTCGCTCCACGACCCTCGGGGCGAGAGGTACAGAACCGAAAGAGATGGCTCTCATCTCATTCCAGAGTCCCGGATCCATCCCAAGAATGTGATCTCTCACATCTCAAGGATCATCTCCATCGTTTTGGAAATGATTGGAGATTTTTTCGGGAATTCCGAGGAGGATCGCGGGGCAGACTCACTCCTCGACCCTCGGAAAGAGGAGTACAGAACCGACGGAAATCACTCTCGTTTCTTTCTAGAGTTTCAGATCCATCCCCAAAAAGCTAGAAGATGATCAAACAAGTTCCAGGAATCATCTTCATTATTGACAAGATTATAGAAGATTTTTCCCCAATTACCAGGTAGGATGGCGGGCGAGATTCGCTTCTCGGCCCTTGGGGGGAGGAGTACAAAACCGACGAGCATCACTCTCATCCATCCCAAGAAAGCTAGCGAGTGATCTGAAGAGTCTAAAAGATCATCTGCATCATTTCCTGAATGATAGAGGATTCCTCCCCTATTACCAAGTAGAATCGCGGGCGAGGCTTACTCCTCAACTCTCGGGGGGAGGAGTACAGAACCGACGAAAATTACTCTCGTTTTTTTCTAGAGTCTCGGATCCATCCCAAAAAGGCTAGAAAATGATCCAACGAATTCCAAGTATTGTTTCCATTATTCCCAAGGTTATGGAGGATTCTCTCCCGATTACCGGGTAGGATAGCGGGCGAGACTCGGTCCTCGACCCTTCGGGGGGAGGAGTACAAAACCGACAAAAATCACTCTCGTTTTCTTCTTGAGTCTCGGAATCGTCCGGGGAAAGCTAGAAAGTGATCTAACAAGTTCCGGGAATCATCTCCGTCATATCGAAGACTATGGAGGATTTTTCCTCGATTACCAGATAGAAAAGTCCCGGATCCATCCCAAAAGTGCTTGAAAGTGATCTGAGAAGTCTGAGAGATCATCTGCATCATTTTCTGAGTGGTAGCGGATTTTTTGCCCATTGCCGAGTGGGATTGCGGGCGAGACTCGCTTTTCGACCCTCGAGGGAAGGAGTACAGAACCGACAAAAGCCATTCTCGTTTTTCTCTAGAGTCTCGGATCCATCACAAACGAGTCAGGAAGTGATCTAACCAGTCTCAGTAATCATCCCCATTCCTTCCAAGATTGTAGAGGATTTCTCCTCAATTACCAGGTAGGAAAGCGGGCGAGACTCGCTCCTCGACCCTCGGAGGAAGGAGTACAAAACCGACAAAAATCACTTTCATTTCTTTCCAGAGTCTTGGATCTATCCTGAGAAAGGTAGGAAGTGATCTAACGAGTCTCAGAAATCATCTCTATCATTCTCGAAATCATAGAAGATTTCTACTCAATCACGAGGGAGGATAGCGGGCGAGGCTCGCTTCTCGACCCTCGAGGCGAGGAGTACGAAACCGACAAAGATCACTCTCGTTCCCTTCGAGAGTCCCGGATCTATTCCAGAAGTGCTAGAAAGTGATTCGAGGAGTCTGAGGGAGCATCAGCATCATTTTCTGAATGATAGAGGATTTTTTCCCTATCACGCCCTGGGCCTAGTCCTGGTGAACGAAGCGGGGCAGGAAACCTTCCAGCGGGGGAGCTCTTCGTCTGTTCTCGACCTGACCTTTGTCAGCCCTGTGCTGATGAGGCGCGTCTAATCCTTGACACAGAGACGCTCAGCGGCCACCGCCATATCTTCTTCCGAGTAGACGGAAGTCACAAGAGTTTCCACCTGCCACCAGCAGTCGGTTGGCATGTCAAGAAGCTCGTCGAGGAAAAGTTCCGCGAGGCAATCCACCTGTCACCTGACATCTAGACAGGTGGCTCGAGCCCTGACGAGTCGGTCAGCACCGTGACAGGCCTGATTGTCTCCGCCTGTGACGCATCTATACCTCGCAGGAATGCTTCGCCACAGGGACACAGAGTGGGATACTGGTGGACAGCAGAGATTGGCCGGCTTCGAGCAGCGTCTAACTCGAAGAGGAGACGTGCGCAGCGATCTCGGAAAAAACGACGTCCTTCAGCACAGACCGATGAGAAGGCGGACAATTCAGCGAGGAAAGCACTCCAAGGAGCCATACGTGCAAGCGAGCGGAGATGTTGGCACAAACTCTGCTATCTCGTGAACGAGAATCCGTGGGGAACGCCGTACCGCGTTGTGATGGGCAAGCTGCGATCGCGGGGAGGTAGCTCAGCGCAGACCGATGCAGGGGTGCTGTTCAGCATCGTCAAGGCGCTCCTCCCGAGAAGAGAACCCAGAACGCAGTTTCCCGCCCCGGTCACGGAGCATATCCCCGAGTTTGACGAGTCCAAAATGCGCATGGCCGCTAGGCGGTAATCGAACGGCAAAGCCCCAGGCCTCGATGGCATTCCCGACGAGGTCCTCAAACTGACGATAGAAGAGAGGCCCGAGATGATCCTCAGGCTATTTAACAAGTGCCTCAGAGCCAGAGTTTCCCCCGCCGCTTGAAGCGGCAAAAACTTGTCCTCATCCCGAATGGGAAAGGGGTGACCCACGGGTTGCGACATCCCACAGACCTCTGGGCATGCTCGACAACCTCGGGAAACTTCACGAGCGGATGGTACTGAATCGTCTAGACTCAGCGTATGAGGAATCGGGTGGGATGCCACCGATGCAGTTTGGATTCCGAA
The DNA here is from genome assembly GCA_030522705.1 of Eretmocerus eremicus. Classification (NCBI taxonomy): domain Eukaryota; kingdom Metazoa; phylum Arthropoda; class Insecta; order Hymenoptera; family Aphelinidae; genus Eretmocerus; species Eretmocerus eremicus. The sequence goes on from JAPYYZ010008880.1 coordinate 17,792, forward strand.
AGGATCTCGGCACACTACATGCGATAGAAGTAGTCCAGAATGCAGTAGGGAGAACAACCAACATGCTGCCGAAACCAGGCGGATTTTGCGCAGTGATACTGTTAGATGTGAAGAATGCCTTCAACTCCGCTAGCTGGGAATGAATCTACGAGGCGCTTCGAGGAAGAGTACCCGAATACCTTCTGACCGTCGTTAGCAACTACCTTCGAGCCAGGGAGGTGGTGGTTGACACAGACACGAGCAGGACGGAGATTGAGCTGTCGGCCGGAGTGGCGCAAGGCTCCGTATCGGGGCCGTTCGATTGGATCGTGCAATACGACGGCGTCCTCAACATGTACCTTCTCGGCGATGTAACACTGGTCGGCTTCGCCGATGATATCGCACTGGTCGTAGTCGCAGCTGATTCGATGTCGCTCCAAACGACAACGAATGAAGCTTTGAGAGTAGTGCGAGAAGCACTGGCCCACAGATTCCTGGAGTTGGCCATCCCAAAATGCGAAGCCATGGTAGCCACGTAGAAAAGGGTCTACAAGAACCCGACATTCCTCATCGACGGCCGGGACATCCCGATTGACAAGGAAGTTGAGTACCTCGGAGTACGGTTTTAAAATGCCAGGACATACAAGAGGCATGCTCAAGAAGCTGCGCACAGAGCCGAGAGGACGGGTGCTGCCCTGCAGCGCTTGATGCCGAACATTGGCGGCTCGCGACCCAATCGAAAAGAGCTCCTCGACACCGTCAACCTCACCATAATGCTCTACGGAGCTGCCATTTGGGGGCGGGTCATTCAGGGTTTGGTCATCGACAAGTATATTGGCCCAGTCCAGCAAAGAGCGTCACTGCGCGCAATAAGCGCTTACCGTACTGTGGCAAGAGACGCAGCATGCAACCTGGTAAAGACACCGCCCATCCGCTTGCTCGTCGGAGAGCGAGTCAGACTGTGGACAGCCAGGAGAGAGCTGCTCGAATCGGGGAACAAAACTGCCCCGACACACAGAGAAGCCCTCAAGGAACGAGAAAGGGCGATTACACTGATGGAAAGGCAAACAGAGTGGGATCTGCCTAGACCGAGCGGAGAAGACGAAAAATGGACACACCAGTTGATCCGCAATATAGCAGAGTGGGTTGAGCGTCCCCACGGAGAAGTGGACTTCTGGACTACGCAAGTACCGAGCAACCATGGTTGCTTCGGGGCTCACCTCACCAGATTCAAAGAGAGAGAAAACCTGCAATGCCGAATGTGCGGCAACGACTGGGATGACGCGGAATACGCGCTTTTTGTGTGCAGCGACGCGCATGCGGAGCGAATCGCACTCGAAAAGCAACTAGGGAACACTTTGAACCCAGCGATTCTGGTGAGCTGTATGCTCCGGAGTCAAGACGCATGGGGCAAGGTCACTGGTTTCATCAAGCCGGTGATGACCAGGAAGGAAGAGAAGGAGAGGAATCTACAACGCCAGGGAACCATGGAGCAACGTCAAGAAAGGAGAATACTGGAGAGATAGACGACAGACGGGACGTAACGTAACGGGACAGGCAACCAAGAGAGCGCACTGTTACGCGAGACAATCCACCCAACGAAAAGTAATGCCAAGGCGGTCCCCCGTTGGGCTGAGGAGTCGGAGAGGCGGGCTTTTAGTGGGTATACTGTAAGACCTGGGAGCCCCACATCCCAGGATGGCCGGACATCCTGCAAAGTGTAATTGCATTTTCCCCTTTCTGGAATAAAGAAAAAAAAAACTCCTCCATTCACGTATAAATTTGGCACTTTTTGAGTGGATGCCCAGATGATCTTGGCTTCACTCATCATGAACGCTCGTGCAGATGATTCTATCTCCCACCAGTGGCAGAATCATTCCAGAAATTCTTCAAAATGTCATCAATGTAATTACAATTCTTCGGATAATCGCCACGGTAAAATTGAAGTTTTCGTTTAGAGACTCGATATATCTATCGGATCCAGATGAGAATAGCTCCTACGACGTGTAGTAATATTATCACAAAGTAACAAAGCATGTGACGAGAGATGTCACAATACTGTATATCACGTGTACGATACTTCTTGATGAGTTAATCAGCTCGTGTGGGCACAGTTGGACTCTTTTTGAAAAGGCCGTTTGCTCCAGCGAATAGAGAATCACAATTGAAATCAACCCATGTGGGCACAGTCGAACACTTCTGAAGGAGGCCGCTTGCTCCAATAAATGAATGATCACAATTCAAATCAACTCATGTAAGCATAGTCGGACACTTCCTAAGAGAACCACTTGTTCCAATGAATGATTGTGATCCATTTGTATTGTACCACGTATATAACTGAATTATCTCGCGTAAGAGAAAATTCAATCATACTACTGATACTGTATTCTCTGAGTAAAAGATGAAGATTCTCAATCGAATCAATTTTTTAATGGACTTCGAAGTTGTCCAAGCAAACTCTAGTCGCATATCTGATGAGTCTCTACTCGAAAAGCACTAGGCGTTACATGACGAATGGATCTCTCGAAATCACGATTCAGATTCGCAAAAATCACATCATAGAGTCAGGACGCAATTGTGATTCACTGATTGCTGGGACAAGTAGCGTTCTCGAGCGGGACGTTGATGTGGTTTCATCTCCGCACATCTTTCGATGATCTTGAGCTCTCGTCAATGAAGATGAAAACATCCTGTTGAGGCCATGCCACCTGAGCGCTGAATGGCGCGAAGTATACTGCTGATGTTCTGCATAGCGTGACTGGGATAGTGGGTGGGCGAGTTGATCCGCTTCCCCTTGTTAACGAGGGTGTGGGTAGGTGGGCAGATTGAGATCTTTCGCTGGAGACGCCCCGCTGTCGGTCGATGGTCTCTCTCTCTCTCTCTCTCTCTCTCTCTCTCTCTC
>JAPYYZ010008883.1:0-10775 GCA_030522705.1 Eretmocerus eremicus
GCACTCGGGCTTCGCATGGCGCTCTCGCTGCGCTCGAGCGCCAACGCGCCCTCGTGCGCAATCGGCAACTATTCCTCACTTGTTACACAATGTACTATTATAGCACCACCCCCCCGCAACGGTCCCGGAAGAGTTCCGCGAGAGTGCAACCGAGGTGCTGAGGTGACAGGTGCTGACGTGGTGCCGTTGTGGTCCCGGAGTACTACCACAAGAGTGCTGCTGAAATACTAACGAGGCTCCGGTCAAACACCAGTGGAGTACTGCTATGGTACCGTATTTCTGTGGCAGTGCTTGGTGCCGGTACAATCCCGGAAAAGTACCGCGATAATACGACTGAGATACTTTGAGGCTCGCTCGATCACTCGAAAGTGCTTGGAAAGATTGTGATGGTGGAATCGGACAGCCAAAACTTTCCTAGTAAAATCATGACTCAATCACATCGCTTCCGTCATGAGACGTTACGTTCGTCCCGTCACATTATCATTGTTGCGAGATCCAACCATCGGTATGCACCTGTAAATCGCTCATCCCCGCATAGCTCGTGAATACCGCATATTCTATCGTATTTTAGGTTATTATGGCCAATCAAAATATGGGCTATAAACCACCCCGGAATACTAACCTTTGCGACATTTACGCCTATCTCGGCCCGCCATCGTCAGGAAATTCAAAATCTCGCAATTTTAATCTCTCATTACAAATAATTGGATAATGGGAAGATTTTCAAAATAGTCAATCTGCATCCTCAATTTTGCGGGCAACGCGATCCCGTAGCTCAAAGTTATTTTTTTCATTTTTTCAAAAAATTTTCCTCCGTTCGCATCGAATTTTTCATTTTTCCGGAATTCTCACCTCGCCATCCGATAGATTGGGTCAAATTATGTAGGAATACGCTTCAAAATAATTTGTACCTTGCATAGAATGAAATCGCAAAAGGGGTGGCCACCTTAGAATGGTCATACTATATATCACTTTATAGAAATTTTCAAGTTGTAAGAACAATTACCGATGAATAAAATTGTTTACTTCTTTGTTAAAACAATTTGAATAACGAAAAAATTCAGACTATTTGGATGCATAATTTGAAAGTGGACGAATTTCGACAGACTTTAATAGATTTTAGCAGAGAATTTACTCGCTGACAATTACTTTCTGTAACTCATAAAAATTTCTTAGAAATTCTTATTAATTACGAAAAAACTTTTGAAGAGGATGAAAATTGATTTCAGACATTCCTCGGTATTCGCGGTCCCAGTGATCGCGAGATTCGGCATTCGCAGTTCGCGGCCCCTGTGTTCGCGGTTCGACTCTAGATGTTCCCTCAGATCGTTAAATATGAATTTTTGATGAAATCACACTCGAATATATCATTCGAAAATAACTCTAGGACATGTTCTTTGAACATTTCATGTCTGACGTATGCTGCAGAATCATGAGCAAAGATAAAAAATTTATTTTAGTATACAAGTTGGAGCAAGCTATTGCGAGAGGTGGTCAAAAAATATTTTCCTAGTCTTTAGCCACCTGTCACTAAATAAGCAATCAGAGATGTGGTCGAGGATAAAGTGACGGAACTGATTGAGTCAAGAAAACTCCTGAGTACTGGAAAGATTGAGAACTTGCTTACAAAGAGCACCACAGAGAGCAAGGCCCAGTGGAGGCGAAGTTGCGGAATTAAATTTTGCAGGCCAAATGATCTCGAGACTTGTAAGTGGAATGATCGATGATCGATGATCGTGTGAAATTTCACACGATAACCGTGTCAAATTAGAAAACGACACGATTAGCGTATCATTGGCTGCGAATTTCACACGAAGCCGTGTTGTTTCGAAAACTACACGCTCACCGTGTAGCTAGAATAACGATGATCGGATTTAGAGAGTTGCCTGTATTAATATGCCCATCACTCCAACTGAAAATTGCCCCGTTCAAACGCGATTTTAGGGTTCTCGCGATGAAATATATCTCCGCCCTGTGCCCGCACGGGCATTTCGGGCCCTGAGGACTTATTTTTCCTCGCTTCCCTCTGGGAATAAACTGTTGTACTCGCTGAAATGGGCGTACGCGCACAGGACGGAATTATACTATTTGTGATTGATTGTCTTCTATCAATACTTCATAGGCAAATGCGTTAACCTGAGTATAAATTGAGTGTATCCGTTCTTTTTTCACTTGAAAATCTTTTTCAACCCCCCGGAGGGAGCTCTGCCCCCTGCGACCCCATCGGGGCTCTGCCCCAAAAGCCGTCACCCTCCCTCCCATTGGTTACCTATTCTGTATCAAACAGCCCCTATCATCTTTTCGCGCGTATGTCGTCGAACATTCAGCGGATCGTATTAGGGTGGCGGAGGGGGAGGTGTGCTTTAGTCCCACTATGATAATAAATATACGCAACTCTGGAGTAAAGTGGGCCATCATTCTCGGGTACTCTATCAGACAATCATGCACCCAAGAGAGAACGACCCATTTTACTCTCTAGCTGCGTAATATACTATTTAGGGATGCATAGTAAATTACCCTGATTGTATGACCCCTAGATCAACGGATGTTTTTTGGACATCGCATAAAATAGTTATCGCTCATCGAATTAGTGGATGGATTCCTTTCATTCGTGCTTCAATAAAGAGAACGTGGTGAGCGTCACAGATATTCTCAATGAATGCCGACACTCATGGGTGTCGTATTAAAATTCTATGGAGTGATGAAACATTTTTTAGCGTAGCGAACCCACTTACGTGTGAAGATGACCTGGCGCTCCAATTAACATTCTATTTAGTACGCTATACCCCGCTTCATCGGATGTCAAATGGTGCGAAGTATTTCTTCTTTATATTATACATAGAGGCCGTCGTGGCCTAGTGGATAAGGTCCTGGTCTCCCACGCGGAAGGCCGGGGTTCGAGTCCCGCGGCCGGCACCACTGAGATTTTTTCTCATGTGCTTTTTACGCACGCACATGGGTGCCGTCTGGATAAAGCTCTAAAGAGCAGGTGCCGAGACGTAAAACTAAGAGATTAAGTTTATATTATACATCTTAAGCCTTGCAGAACATCCACGGTAAAAAGAGGTCAAGCCCTCTTTGATGATCACATGATTTACGCTCATACTTTCTATTTACTTGGAACACTCTGGGATATTATGTATGACCTTAGTTGATGTTACTCCTGATATGAGATTTTAATAGCATATTATCCTCAAATATTCAACATTTATCCCGGCAGGAGGGACCTACAGTTGCAATCATCTTTTTTCTCAGAATCTCAACTGATGTCCTCGAATGAAACTTGGTTACAAAGGGCAAAGCCAGTTTCCACACGAAAAAGTCCTTCACTTGTACCAAATACTCCTTACATACATCCAAGTATCCACATGAGGAAATCGGAAGAACCAAAATGAGTGCAATCGGATTCTTAGAACATTTTGTGATTTACCTATCTCGTGGGCTTTGTGACTCTCCTTTAGCTTTGCTTCAGTAATATTGAGGAATATATCAAAGGCTTTCCGACAGACGCGGGAAGACATCTCATAAATTTGAATATTCTGCAACTATAACTTCTCAGAAGAAAGATCATAACGCCAGCTATTATACTATCACCGTTTACGAAGGATGGGGTCATCAGAATGATTCTTCCTCAGATACTTACATGATAATATCGATCTCAATCACGGATGAATTATTCTATGATAGACAATTCATGAGTGAGTAGTAAAGGTGTATACATCTGAGATATTGCATATGTATGAATATGATGGATTTAAAGGTGAACAATTAAAGCTTGAGATAAATCTGGTCTGAGAAATCTCGAAAAATCTATAACCTCACACTCTTCGCTGAGCAATCGAAAACTGTCTGAATTTGACCAGAGCAGATGCATTCGTAAAGAAATTTTCTATTTTTGCGAATTCTCGTATCTTGATATTGAGATTTGAAGAACTGTCTGTTTGTTGAATTGTTCAAATTTTTGATTTGCGTTCTGAAGCTTGGAGACCTGTAGAGAGAAAGTGTATTAAGAATCATGATCAAGTGGTTTATTTTGATATCCACTTCTTTACTGTTCCCAATTCTCGCAGCAGCTCTAAATTCGTCTTTTTTCACACGTAGGGACCCTCATTTGTGTATACCCGATTGAAACCAAGAAAGCATTCGCATTTCAATGAAGATATCTTGTCGATCGTGCTCTTGTACACAATTCATGACACGTAAATGTCACGAGACTCTCTATTCCCGTGTTCGCAATCCCTGTAAATGGGGTCTCATCGATACACTGGGTCAGTTTCACCCTAATACAATATTCGATCGTTCCTGACTTCCTTATTCCTCTGCTTTTACCTTTAACTTTCTCTTTCTATGTTCCCCTTTCAATTTTCTCGTGGACTTTTTAAATTTGATTTCTTACTACTCCTCGATTCCGATATTTTGAATGCTCTTGACAACGAGAGTCACCATCCGCTCAGATTTTGGGCGAGGTTTCGGTACTGCAATGCTCCTTTCAATACAGATACCGCTGAAGGATCAATGAAAAAAATTGTTGGCATAATTACATTCCACTAGCTTTCAATTCAACAACCCATATGGATTCTTTTGTAATTCTTATTTGATACTCCTAGACTACGACGATCCCCATGAGTAAATCATCTAGCTCGCCAATCTTGCAATACAACCCACTCAGTTGCATTTTACTAAAATAATTTCACTCAGCTTCGTGAATTGAGTTGGATTGGTTCTCATTATGGCCCGAATGCAGTGTGAAAATTGACCTTTGGGCGAGCGACTCTTTCTCAAGTGCTGAAAAATTTGATTCCCAATAATAGGTTGGATAGAAATTGGAAGCCATAGTTCGGCGAGTGAAATTGTTTATTCGCAATTTGAAACAAAATGTAGCTAATTGCTCTATGATGGTGGATGGGGTAATATTGAATAAGCCAAAATTTCTGCGCCAACAAATACATGCAGATGCATTCATTCATTTATTAAATCTAAGTATAAAAAAATCTTCACACTCAAAAAAAAGTTAATTTCCTAGAAAATTGTACAAAAATATCATGGCAAATTGGACACTTCTGGTCTTCTACTTTCTGTATGCTCTGTAAGGACCGTGTGATGCCGCATCCCAATGTGGTGGATGTTCAACTGGAGGAGGTCCGTAATGGACTACTTCATAGGCAACCTTGGGCTTCGTAAGCTTGAAAATGAGCATAGCACCACTCAGAACTAGGGAGAGAAGACCCAAGGTTAGAGCTTTCCACGTTTTGAGAGCGATCAGGGCCAAAGCGAGTGGTACCAAGGCTGTGGCCTTGAACTTCAAACCCAAGAGGAAGGGGATCATGACTTTCTTGACAAAGCTTCGTCCTGCAATACAAGAGCAACGAAATATTATATGCACTCAATAGTTTTCATTCATACTCTCAGCGTTCACACCCGAGAAAATTTTATTCCTTTTACGGGACAGAGACCTCATCACACCTCATATTCAAGAGAACTCGTGCTTTGGTTGCTGAAGAAACGAGAAATCAAGTGAAACTTGCCATTTCCTTCGGTCGTTTCGCTGAGGGGTATGCTGACGCTCTCAGGAACGGTGTCGATCAATGATCTGGGAACAATGTTCGAATTGGCAATCGATCTGGGCAACCTTGCCTCGAGAGTGTGACTAGACAAGTAGGCATCCACCTTCTCCAACATGAGTGATCGTATGCGCTCCAACTTTTTAGGGTCCACACTTTGATCAGCAATGAAATATCCATCGAATTCAGAGTCCTCCGGTAGACTTCGTGAGCGAATTATGAACAGGTCCTCGGTGATAGGCAACCTTTCTTCCTGGATTGCATCGCTCAAATATTTGAGCACTTTTGGTTTAGCACAAGATATGATGGATTGATCATCCGCGCACCTGGAAAAGTTCAAAATAGTCAAAAGTGATAGTATGCATCGGTTGTGGGGTTTGACATCCAACAGAGGCTTTCGATTGAATTTCGAAGTATTAACTAAACAACATAAGAGAAGTTTTGAATCATCCGATGCTGAATGTATCAGAACCCTGTGACTTGGGCTACCGAATTACGAATGAATGATGGAGTAGTTGGATTACCTGTAATATATACTTCTCAACGCATCGACCGTCGTCTGAGAGCTGGCAGAATCGTTGTAAGCAAGACATGCCGAGGCCGTCATGAGCAAGATACAAGAGATAACCCTCATGATGGCTTTTGTGCAAAAAAGCATCACAGTTCCACGGTCGATTGATTCGGGAGGCTCAGAACCGAATGTCGCCAAATGTGAGACGGGGCAGCTTTATAGCTGCGCCACTGGAAGCTATATATTTCCAACGTATGACGAATATTAATGAGAAACGTGCACGCGCGAGCACGCGACATCGCAAAAGAAAGCACAGTATACCGTATGACATAGGATATAGCCTTTGGCCTGAAAACACTCTCACATAAAAATGCGCGCACTTAATTTCATTTTCGATGGGTAATTGTAACGCCACTTCCGTTACGTATTCTTGAGTTCAGATTGCTCAGAAAAATTGCGAATAATGTGTTCGTGTCTTGCGTCAATGACATTTAAACGGTCTTATGAGCAAGCTTACTAATTAATAGGATCATAGCTCTGATCTACCCACTGACGAGAAAGGGCCGCAAGGTCCTTGTCACTAAATTTCACCAAAATTTTTATACAAACTCTCTTACTACCTGGAGTATGAAGAATCCGAAGTATCTCTGATAAATGGGCTTCCTGTCCGGAGAAGCAGCCAACGAAATTAGTATTGCATATACGTACATGTTACGTACTGAGCGAGAAATCGTACAAATCCAGGTTCTGTTCAGTCATTTTGTTCCGAGCCCGGCAAGTACAAGTTGTTTGTACGGAGTCTCCAGCTCCAGGCTTTGTACAGATGATTTTGTTTTGAGCGAGCTCTGTATAGACCTCTCCGTACTGAGTCGTCGAGATCGATGGCTTTTGGAGAAAATAGTATAGGATTCTCGAACTTCGAAAACATGTCAAAAGTAGTGCCTTTCTTTTTTGGGAGATGTTTTTCTCCAGAGCAAATGAGTCTCTGAAGCAAACGATACTCTGACGCTTCCACCTGAAACGTCTTTGGGAGTTATTAAAGCATGAAGTAGTGAATCAAATAGTTCTTTGGATATTGATTCGTATGATTCTAGGCTTTGTTTGTGAAAAATCGAATGTAATGTCACTATCCAAAGAGCATGGATCAGTGGAAACTCTATGAATCGAGATCATCCACCCTTCCAAAATTTGTGAAACAAACCTTCCATAGCAGAATCTTCCCATGGAAATTCTCGGACTCACCTCCTTATACGCTAATTTCGAGTTTCATTGAAATTCGCCAGCCTTGCCTTTTCTTTTTCTTTCCTTTCTGGGTTTTGCTCGCGGCCTTGATTTTTCCACTTGATTTAAGAATTTTCCTCATCGATCGTACTCATGGATTAGGCAGTAGTACTAATCTCAATAGTTTCGAGAGCCTGGAAGTGAAATTTGAGGAGCCGCTACTGGTTCTCTTTTAAGATTTTGTCAATTATTATCAATTAACAGAGTGAACTGGATGTCTCTCAGCGAGCTATAGCCCCCCCCCTCCTACCACCATCAATTTTTGCTCACCTTTGAGCGCTTTCCTTCAGTTCCCGAAGTTCATACTGTCGATATTTCAACTTGTATTCGACCTCGATACAAGGCACACTTTCAAATATTCGCGATACCAACACAGCTAGACGCATTAGATTGATGATCAGGCAGTCGTGAATATTTGCAAACCCTCTTCCGTGAGTAACATCTTACAGGCCTACATTTTAAAGATGCATTTGGTTAATGTTCAGGGAACGTTGTAATTTTGGACCCCAAAGTGGCGAGATGTGAGATCTGTAATTTTTGATGCTATAGATCAATATTTCACTTTGTATTGGTGCTTGCAACATATATCTTGATTGCAAACCGTAAAATCCGCCGTGTATCATGAGTTACGCAAAGGAACGCGATATTATACGTGTAAAGTTTATAGCCTATTGATCCTCTCAAACTCTCCAAATTCTGATACCGTTCGAGCTTCGATAACTTTGATCATCACCGTGCGAGAATGAGTGTGTGTAATCAACTTCGCACATGAGTTCTCACATTCACAAGTTCGGAACTGCGTCAATTATAAACAGGCGCAGGATATTCAAGAGACAATCTCTCGTTTGAACCCATTTTTGACGCTAAATGCACTCCACAGTATTCATGGAAAGTGTGACGAGTAATAGCGAACATAGTTTGGAGGAATCACCCGCATGGGATGTTTCGTTGATCTGATTCATCTACATTGATTATGTTATGTTGTGTAATGCGCAGAGTCGGAATTTATAGTGTGACAATCATCAATCTGAGGATGACACGATTTTGACATGGTAAAGACATAGATCTCATGATCGAACGAGTCAACGTAGAACCTTTCCGCGCAGATTCTTCGTATGCCTACCGAATACTTCCGAAAAATTTGTCTCCAGTACTCACCAACAGCTTCTGAGAAGAGTTACCGAGTGACTTGTAACATACCAAACTTCTTGGACATCGACGTGTCGGATGCAGTTAAGCGTGGCCAAATTCACATGTCTATGCTCTTGGCTTATCGCGTGTATAGGAACGTTTCTTCAAACCTTCAACTTTGAGAATAAATTAGTCTGGATCGATTCCTAACGAATGAGGGTGATTACGTGGCGATTCCGTAGTTTGGAAAATTAGAAACGAAATTTCACAGACGAAATGGATACCCTAACAAGTTACACTGAGCAACGCTTTTTAGTCTCGGAAGAGGCCTTCTGACAGCTAACACATTGGTTTTGGGAGCAATTGACTCCCGAGATCTGAAAAGTACAATACCCCGAAGCGTGGCACGCTCATACGCAGAAAATTGGGGTTTGGGCATGACACGGAACTCACATTTTGACCCTTTTCCATGTCATAACTTTTTAAAACTTTATTTAACCTCTAATGTGGCGAATGAAGGTACCACAAATCATCGATTTATGACGAAGATGACCCCGCTGGATCGTCGTTGAGTCGTTGTAATCGTCCAACCAAGTCTGCTCACGAAATCACGTAGTTTTCTGAGGATGTACCATTCTTGTATCGTGAGGAAAGAAAAGCACGCCATTTCATGTCCTTGCTGTGCTTATTGCCCAAGTGAAAAATGTTTATAAAGATTATATATGGATTATATATAGGACATCTACATATAATCCATATATATTTTTGGTTATATAGAATCTCCATGAAATATTCTTTGGAGATCACAAGTAGGATGCAAGGCTATTCAATTCTTGCGCTTGCCGTCGAGCAATAATCACCATTTGGATTCTATGCGCTGCAGGGATCAATTATCGTGGGGTGTGACAATTTTGGAACGCCAGTGATACCAAAATACCTATGCGGAATCCGGATGTCGGCTTTGTTGAACAAACAAGAGTTCGCTGGCTCGGACTACTCAATAAAGATGTGTTGTTCTCATAGCGATGGATGATAGTGATAAAATCAAAATTCTGAATGTACTGACTTTCTATTATGCGCGGTTGCATATAAAACACATTGCATACCTATGCCGTAATTTTGAGTCCGAACTGATCCGAACAAGAAATGAACGTGATAAAACCATAGCCATTACTTAGAATTATATCGAGTTGAGTTCCGACCATAATTGATTCACAAACCTGATGATCTGCGATCGCACACTTAGGTGTCGGCAACCACTCTTACAGTGATCGAATATGTTTTTGGTATGCATCTCCAGACAATCACTTAACGACTGAGAAAACTATTCCCGCAGCCAGCGATTCTTGATTATACAGGAGATGGTGACCAGCACACGAACTGCAGCCATATCAAGCGAGAACACTCCGCACCGTGCTCGTGATCTCCAAGCGATATCTCAATGTGCCAAGGTTATGCAAGCAATGCAAACAACAGGGGAAAAACCAATAATTCTCAGAAGCGCACGCTGAATTGAGCGTGCGCTTCTGCCACTGTGCAGTCGGGCGACTATGTGATATAATTATATTTTACTAGCCCTGAAGATGACAGCATTAAGGCTGTCGAGACGTCGGTGTTCAGACAATAAAAATAGTCCGAGATATCCATGCATCATAATTTCATCCAAAATATCATCTAAAGAAGACCGCGAAGAGATTTCAACTTTTTTTACGCGGGGGAGGGCCGTAGATGTAACGATTATAGCCATTTCTCGACAGTTCCGTGGATTCGGGAGATAACATGAGTGGTATCTGGTAACTTTTTTCAGAAAAATTTTTCTTTGCGTCTTATGATGGATTTTCGTTTTATGTGTAACTATGAATGAAAATAAAACCTCAAGGGCACGAAAAAACTCGATTTTCAATTTTTTGATTCTTAGCCTCGAAATCTGCAAGTTTTCGCGATAGTGTCCATTTATAAGTTTATTTATTCATGAAATTTTGTTTATTTTCATCTTTATATACGCTCATAGGTATATATAGCTTACTAACCGTGTAAAAGTAGTTGGTACATGGTCATGTATGATCATGTACCGCTGGCGGTACACGATCATTTATTCTCATGCATGATCATGCATGATCCTGCATCGGATAGAATACTGCGAAATAACTATAATATGGCAATTAAAATTCGTATTCGAGAGAAAAACGATAAGAACCAGTGCGGTAACTTGGCCTGGAACGATTATCCGCTCTTTTGGGAAAATAATGAAACCGATAAACGCTTTAACAATGATATATATTTAAGAAAAT
>JAPYYZ010008887.1:0-10365 GCA_030522705.1 Eretmocerus eremicus
AAATAGACCTGCTAGGGAGTATGAGCTGAGAGTATGAGCAGTATTGATATCAGGATACAAATTCAATTTTCTCTGATGTCATCGTCTCCGTTGCGGTACTTGTCAATCGCTTCCTGCCGTTCGCTCGACTTACATCTCCACAATATTTTGAGAGCCTTGGTGAGGAGTTCTGTCCGTTCATCTTCACTCAAATCAGTCTTCCTTTCAAGCAAGTGATCATAGTAAAGGCCTTAATAGTAGGATAAAGGTGATGGTTTGAACGTTCGAATTGGAATTCATTCGATGATAGCGATGTAGAAAGAATTGACTCACTTAGCAGCAGGACCAATCTCTCTCGATCGCCGGGCTTTATCGCTCTTCCACGGATCGCGTTCTCCACTTGAGTGGTATCAAGAGCCAAGTCAATGATCTCCTCATCGGTACATGAGATGTCCGACTCGTTTCAATGAAAATTTTCATATAGAAATTATTGAGGAATGCTATATTGACCGAGAGTTCCGGGAATGAGATCGCATAAGGATTAGATTCGGTCAACTAAATGAATAACAGAGCCAAAAGAAGAATATGCATTGCAATCTCCACGCACATCTGAAAAAGGTTTGTCAGTACCGTACACTCGGATTGCACCAGACTCTTGAGCGTTAAAAACGGCACAAAGGACATCGAAATGATAATGTTACTTGTTCGCCATGGGTACCCGGAACAGATCAGTCTCATGATGTATTGCAGCTGCGCGAGATTCCTTGGCTGCTTACCATTGACTCTTTCTTGAAATGATTTTGACTCTGATTTGAGTTCTTGACAACTCATAATGATTGGAATTTTTGATAATACATGTCCGATTTGAATTGGGACTCGATCACTAGAGAAAAAAAAATTGAAGAATTTTCGATTTCCTGAATTTGTCGAAATTTCCATGCTAGATCTCTGTAGCGCTTAGAAAGGGCTTCAATTTGAGCTTTTGAGTGTCCACATCGATTGAGAATCGGCTAAGATATTGGGATTTCGGATGTTGGCTTTTTGAGACGGAAAAACTGCAATTTTTTATTGATTTCCCCTTGATATTGGATTTTGTAGTCTTTTTCGAGCTTCGGGTACTCCTGTATCTTGTAATCTACAGTATGAAGATCATTCCTACAAATTTTGACATTAATATATTCAAAAGTGATGGGATTGCAGTCCAATACGCATTGAATTCGCCCTGGGACTGGCACTTCTTTGGATATTCATTCATCTTCAATTTTTCGCCTCTTCACTATTTTTCTGGTCCATTCGGATAATGTTGCTCTGTGCTAGACTACTGACTGAGTAATGGTATAAATTTTCAGAGGTGCGAGTGAAATTTTGGCTGAATATGAGGAAAACGCGCCTTTGGACTTTTTCGATGAAAAATTTCGACTTTTGTACCGTTTTTGGTCATTCCACAATGATACTTCAACTTTTCGACCCTGACCGCTGATGAAAAAGGTAGATCGAATGTTGTTTGATCCAAAAGAATTATTTTGGTGAACATTTCATGTCTGATCCGCGTTACTTGGTCGAAATGGAAGGATCAAATACGCATTTTTTGTGTGTTTTCCAGCGAAAAAGTTTGATGCTTGCCTTATTGATTTTGATCTCTGTAAGATTTCTTTCTATTTCCAAATCTGTTCTAATAGCTGGGAGCTAGTGAATACTATTCAGACAAATTGTTACTGCGATCAATTAGTTTTGAAGACTCTGACTCTTTCCTTTGGTCTCAAGAGTACCCAGTTTTCATGGCTTAGGGCCTTTTTTCGGGCTTGACCTCGGATTAATCCCTCGAATGTAACTTGAAACCTGTCTTCATGCGTTTTTGACGGTACTTATATGGGTTGTGTGTAGTATAATGTGCCGTGCAGTGTGAGTTTTTTCAATTTGTGGTCGCTACATTGGGTTCCTGGGTGGAAAGGTTGTCCGGGTGTATGCAATTCCGATGTATCGCGTATATCGATGCAGCCCGGGCCCCGTACGTCCTATCTCGCTGTAATTCTGCGGGTGGGTATATTCATTCTGGGTTAGTATGTGGGATGATTTTTCCGGACAAACTCGGAAAATTTTTGAGGGTTTCCGGGCGAAGATGTAGTTTGGTCCCCATGTGACCCTGATGACGCGTAACTGGTCTCTCCTTGAGCGAGTTTTGCTCTTTCTCTCTATATTCGAGGGCAAATGTAGAGTGATTTATTGAGGCTGGTCCTCACGAAGCTTGAGATTCTTTCTCTCTACGCTGTACCTCTGCGGCTGACGTCATACGCCACTGCTTCCGCTCGAGGGCTGATAAGCGACGTGAGATGCCTATTCTCCAGACAAAGCATGTGGTGGCTGCTCTATCTGTGCTCTTGATGTTGAATCTTGAGATCGACGGGTCCCATCAGTGTCACTCTGGCGGCTGAACCGTGGGCCTCGGTGCGGATTCGACGTCACGGCCAACATATAGCACGGTTGCGGACTGTCGTTTCGCGTGAACGTCGCGCGGCTGTCCTTCGCGTACGCGTGTGTGGAATTGCCGGGTGTGGCATGGCGGCGAGTTTTGTGAACCGTTTTTTTATGACTTGTGTTTGTGTGTGTGTGTGTGGGGGAGGGGGGGTTGCGGTGGTGTCATCCTGTGTGTGCTAAGTTAGGGTTGCGCTGATTGTGCAGCGAGTAGCTGTGACGCGGCTCATGACGCCGACTTGGAGAGGCGTGGTAGCGCGTTAGTCCTTGCTCGCTGCAAGGTCGTAGCCGATGGATTCTCCCAGCAGTTTTATGCCGTGGAGGGTGGCATGGTTCGCGGGCTTGCTTTTTGAGCTCACCTTAAGGAGACGGCCACTTGTGCCTGGTATGAATCGGTGAGTCCTGGCATCCTTTGAATTTTGTTCGCGCGCGGGGGCATATGTTTCGGTCATGCCGACGGTCAAGTGTGATAGGCAATGGCCCATGATTTGGGTGCGCTCCAAGCATGCGGTGGGTTATGGAGCATGGCGATGATGTGTGATGTGTTCTGATCTATGGCAGGATTCCGAGTGCACGTCGTTTCTGTTTTTAAAAAGGATATGATCGGTTTCCTGTCATGGAGAATTCGTTTGCTGTGAATATGTTGCAGTTCAATTCAATTCATCATGGAGTTCAAAATTATCTGTTTTGAAGTTTTGCAGCTACCCTTTCTGCGCTCAGAAACTGATTGATCCATCACAATGACTTGACCGTGTTTGGTGATTTGAAGCTCATTCCTCAACTTATTTCTACGTATGTCCCTGCTGATGGTTCTCGATGATCGGTTCTTCGGTAGATGTCATCGGTGATGGAAAGAGATCGACTATATGCGAGGGGCGGACGATGAGTGTGCGCTTGATGTTTCTATTGGCGATGTTGAGTGCGTGCCCGGCGTTCTCGCTGATTCGACAGCGGGCGTTGTCCTTGGAATTGGTTGGTGCTGGTGGTGTGGAACTCGTTAGACGGCGAGCAACGGCAAGCGCGCGCCCGTTCTCCATACATGACCCAGACCTGCTCGGACTCCGGGGTGTGGCGTTCACCCGACGGTGGGAGGCGGGCGTTGTGCCCTCGTCTTTCCGTCGTGCCCTGGTGATGAGACGGTTGATGTGTCCCATGAGACGGGTTGGGGTGGTTGACGACATGGCTCAACTGTTGTATGGCCCCCATGGGTATTCCCTCGTCCGCCGCTTCTCCAGGTTCTCTCGGTCCTCCTGCGCATAATATATTACGGGCGGCAGTAAACATTGACAAATATGGTTTCACAATTCTTTGACCCATTTTGACTCCTAAAATTGTTATAACGGTTGCTATTGATCCGAAGAGTATGTATATAGGCAATTTACTCTCCAAGTCGTAAAACTTTTTTGATACCGCCCTGTATTTGCTAATTTCGCGTGCTTTAGCGATGATATCGTGTAGACTCGGTGCGGATTCCAGAGCTTCCACATGGGCTGGAGAGAGCGCCCCTCGCCCCTCGCGTAGGATATCATCCATGACTTCGTAAATGTGGGATCCATTTGCCTCGCTTGGTGTCCTTTTGAGCAGGTCCTTGATGTTCAGGTCCAGCTTCTGGAATATCGGTGAGGTTTGGGTCATCTCGATGTTTTTAGACGTTGTCAGGCTTGCGTTGGGTGAGATGGTCATACACCCTGGTGATAGCCTTAATATTCCGGTGCCATTGATTGGGGTAGATAGATGCTCGTTTCCTCTGCATTGGATGAAGAGTCGCTCCTCGTCCAATGTTGGAAATACCCAGCTGTTGGTCTCATGTTACCTCATCCAATAGGTCTCGTGCATTTTTGTAACCCGAATGTCGCAGATTGATATATCTGTAATTTCTCTGTTTGAAGCCATCTCAATTTCACATGACGATTTTGCGATGAGCTCGCTGACAGGTAATGGGTTCTTGCAGATCTTTCTGCCACGGAGCTCACCGCAATCGGCTAGACAATTACGATGGATATTCATATAAGTATTTGCTACTGTGTCCAGTGCGAAATGATGATATTTTGGATATACATATGCGAAAGTTCCTCCGAGATGACTTTCTGAATTTTGCAAAACAGGAAGAGCAGATGCTCTGGACAAGGAGTATTTTGCTAAGTCCAGAAGTGGGATTCCCATTGAAAATATCAGTGTCTGATTGATCAGTTTTATTGATATTTCCGAGATTTTAGCGATTTCGAGCATTGACTCGTTATTATTCGTTCTTGGGAATCTCACCTCTGGTAAAGCATTTTTGATGGTCTCAGCTGATTTCTCAATAAGCCCGGGTTGCATGAAGTGTGCGTGGATCGAGCCTTGAGATGCGAACGATATACCTTCGATTAGCATTCGGACATTAAAGTCATATTCATTCGCTGCGGATTGGATTACTTGAATGGCATTACTACATAATAATTCTGTATCGATTTTGTTGACATTCACTGATAATTTTTTGATTGTGATCTGGAGATAATCTAATTTTTCAGAGTGCCTGCCCAACTCGGACTCAATCAGCTCGGTTTGATTTGCTAACAATTCAACTCTTCTACGTGTATCGTTCGCTCTCGTCTTGATTATGTTTTAAAGTGCGTTCTCCGATCGCTCGTCAAGAGTTCCAAAAATAATTTTCATGCCCTTCCCTACAAATGCCAGCCAAGATCTTTGTTGGCGGGGGCTTTTGTACGTCAGCAGCTCCATGGTGCGCTGTTCATCTCTGCTTGTGTCATTGATCTGCCGATGAATTAAGTTCAGCTGTGTCATATGTAATTCATTGAGGCAAGTCGGGCTCAGCTGGCTCCACGCTTTCCTCAGAGCGGCCGCCGTCGCTGACAGTTGAGTCAGCTCGATGCGCTGCACAATTGTTCATGTTGTACTGGAAGTTGACAGCGGGGCTGTACGTTCCACCGAGAGTCCTGGCGTGCGCTCCAGAGGTGTGATGAATTTGGATTGTTGAGGCCCTCCGCTTGCACTGAAAAATTCTGTACATTTTTCAGAATTTTGGCCGAAACATATACTGATCGAGGATAGTGTTCTGATGACGCGGGCTTTGTCTCTGGGCCGGAGTTTATGACGGCCAGGTGCAAGGTCGCATTTGATTCTACCATGCAGCTCGATTTCTGACATACTTATGAAAAATTGCACGTGATTTGAAATTTCTCGTAGTGGAATTTTTCGGTCTTTAGTGTATCTTTAACGTACTCGGCTTGTCCCTGGGCTGGAAAATTTTTCGGCCCTTGACGAGTACGCTGAGGCGTTGACGCATGATTGTGCGATATTATGAGTAAAATAGCAGCGTTTTGAATTTCGAAGTTGGCTTCGGCTTCCTTAACTTTGACTTCTGCACATCTTTTGATCTGGTCGAATCTGACCACTTTCGTGACGGTGCCATTTATTAATGTGACATTTTTTGTCGAATCATTTATATCCAGAATTTCGTATGGACCAATATGTTGCGGACTCATCTTATTCTTGATTGGCAATTTGAGCTCGTAGACAAGTTCACCTTCACGGAAATGGCGGCTATTGGCTTCCAAATCGAAATAATGTTTCGCACAATACTTAGAGTAGTTGATGTGGAGGGCAGCTAGAGATTGTATCTGCCGCAGCTCCTCCCTCCTTTCAGTAATGAAGTCGTCAAAGGTTCCTATGTTGTCTCGTGGGTTGTGCAGAATTGGTGACCTGACCTTGTGCCCCAGCAGCAGGGTGAATGGTGAATATCCCGTGCTTGCATTCTCCAGGGCGTTGATGGAGTATTGGGTCAGTGGGAGTACCAAGTCCCAGCCTGCGTGGTCCTTTGCGAAGGCCTTGAAGAACTCCATGAGCATCGCGTGCATCCTCTCAATCATTCCATTACTCATGGGCGAGTAGGCTAATGTATGATACTTTTTCATGCCAAATACCTCTGCAAACTCATTTAAGAGTGCTCTCGCTCAAAAGTTTCCCAGGTGGGCCGAAGTAGCATATGACTCTGTCCAATAGACCTCTCGCAACTTCGTGTGCCGTGGCGCGGCGCGTCGGAAAGAGGATAACATAGCGTGTCAGCTGATCTTGAACTGATAAGATATCATTGAATCCTCTCTTTGACTAATGTGGAGGTTGGTAAAAATCAATGGCTATCTTATCGAAAACTCCCGCTGGAGTGTCGGTGATTCTTAACGGCATGCGCACTTTGTGTCTGACCAATTCGTCTATTGCACAACCGTCGCAGCGCTCGACTACTGATTCTACATCCTGTCTCATTTTCCTCCAAAAGTATGAGTTACTCAAAGCGTCATAAGTTCGGTTGATATCGCGGTGACTACCGCATACCGACGCGTGAAATTCCCCAATCAGTTTCAGTCTGTCAATGTCTGGGGGAACCTCAAGGCTGTGCTTGAAAATCACTGCTCGGATTGGTATTCCCGCAAAAAAATTTCTTCAAACATTTCAGTGACTTTAGCCCATAATGTGAGTGATAGCATCTGAGTATCTTCAATGATGCCTATGCTCCTCAATTTTCTCTTTCGGACTATGTTCTTCAAATTTTTGAGGGTTTTCTTGATATCCATTTGCAGTGGTTCTTCCTCGAGGTAGTTTTTGATAGGTAGAGCAAATGTGAAAATCCTCCAAGACTGGAATTCGTGCACAGCACCAATAGAGATAGCGCCCGAGCCCATCTTTCTGGCCTGAATATAATCTCTCTATATCAGGGACGCCACTGCATCTGTACTCGAATCGCCATTGCATGAAGCAAAGAATGCTAAGTTTTCTCCATACCGGAATGAGTGCTCGTCGACCACGCGAAGTTTTTGCAACGCTTCAGCTTGCTCGTTGTCGCCGAGCGCCCACGGTGATTTCTCACGCGGCGAACGGGCTTGGGCGACCTGATATCTGTTGAGTGCTGATGATTGAGCTCTTGCTTGCGCTTTCGGCTCATCGGGTTGCTGTCGGGACTGAGACTTCTCAAGAGTGTCTTTTTTCGCACTCGGGGTCTCCTCAAACTCGAGCGGACGTTCGGGTCCGTTTTCGTCCCATTCGCGGTTCTCCTCTCGCTTCTTGCGCGAGTCCGTGCTCGCGATCTTCTGAGTCGGTAGCATGGGAGTGAAATGCTGACTCAACATGTCCAAATGCAAATGGATTGTCTTCTCGTTCTGACTTGCGTGGAAGTGAGCGTATGAAAATTCTCCCGTCGTTTTTAAGTAATGCACGCATACATCCTTATTATAAAGGCGCGAGAACAGAAATATACAGTCACCATGCTAGTACTCGGTGTCACTCGTCAGAATTTCTACTGTCGACTCAGCGTCGGTGCACAACTCGAATAATGAATTGCCTGCGCACAAAAGATCTGCTCGTAGGTCGAGTGCATGGATATTTAGACCGCAGCATCTGATCGGTTCTTCTTCTCGAGGTAATGTGCTTCTCTGAGCATGGATTCGATAGCTGGAATTGCTTGAACTTTTCAACTTATAAAGGTTCCTTCAATGAGCTAGACTTTTGTGAGTTTTGTGATACTCGGGCATCCATTTTCATTTTGACTGTTAATTCGCAACCCATAGGCTCGCGCCGCAAAGATTCTACTCTTTCACTATCCGATTCTTTCCGCGGCGGTACGGGAGTTGAAAGTTCGCTCCGTATCACGCCCTTCGTCGATAGCGCGTCAGGCCGCAGCTGGCTTGTATCGTCTTGCCTTCGCTTGCTCTCCTCCGCGTTGGAATGCGGCTTATCGCTTCGCGCGGTATGACGAGCCCCGAGATCGTCACGTTGCACTTCGCTCTGCCGCTTGATCTCGCTGTCTTCACACTTCTCTTGACCGTCGATTTTTACTACGCTCGTATCCAGCGGGTCGCGATTCTGCTCCTGCTCTGCTGCTGCGCTGATGAATAATGGGCCACCGTTGCCCTTCACTTTTAAATGTCCGCTCGGGTTGCGCACGTGGAAGTCTATGAAATAGCCATCGAACGAGTCTCTTGGAATTGCTGTGGGGTATTTTCGAATTCTGGAATCGCGTTCTCCTTGTATTGGAGCATTGGAAATCTGAGCTTTTGAATTTAATTGCTCGTTCTGAAAAGTCTCAACGCTTTGAATTTTCGGCAATGGTCTTTCAGATTTGAGTTTTTGAGTTTCGTGATTTGAGTTGTCTGAGTGGATATGGCCTCGAATATGAGGATATTGATCCTGTTTCATCCCAGAATTTTGAATATTTGGGATTTCTTCAGTTTCTAGAGGTGAATCTGACAGGATTTCCTGACATCGTTCGATTTTTGGGGCAATTTGGGATTGGTCCCTCAATTTTCAAGTGGGTTATCTTCCCTCATTTGAATATCTTCACTCTCGGGTATCTGTTCTGAGTTTGAGTGAAGCGGTGGTTGTGCAGAAGCATAGGGTTTATCGACTTGGATGTTCAAAGGGGAGTAGCGATTTTTCAAGCGTCGTGACGAGCGCGTTTTTTGGAAAACTTCCCTCGGGCGTTTTTGCTTCACGTACTGCTGGCTCAGCTCCACCTCGGATTCGTATTCCGTTTAAATTTCCGCATGACTTCCCTCCGCGGTCTGGACATCTTCTCCCGTTGACTCGGTCTCGGAAACCTTTGCTTTTCCGACCCCCGCTGTACGCGTCGCTCGCATTTTGAATACGCGACCTGGCGGACAGTTGGCGTAACAAGATGGATTTTCTGCCTCTTGCTTTTCCGTGAGTGGGTACAGTTCGCGGCGCGGTAATTCGGGGTCGACTTCACCTATTCGAATGACTGGGTTCCGTGACAACGCATCGGCTGCATCGTAGTCTTTGCCGGGTCTGTACACTATTCTAAAATCATAGCCTCGTAATTCTGTTTACAAACGGTCAAATCCTACACCTACTTTTTTTGACGTATGGTAGAAGCGCAAGACCTCGCAATCGGTTACGACAGTAAAGTTACGGCCATATAGATATGGGCGAAATGTGGAACATGCATGTACTGCCTTTCGTGTATGAGGCCCATGCGAGCTGGGCCCCTCTCAACGTTTCCGATGCGTATGCTACGGGCTGATTTTTGGCTAGATCACCTATCGCTAGGATAGAACCGACCGCATAGTCGCAGGCGTCCACAAATAAGATGTACTTTGATTTTCCCGACAGATCTGGGCTCGCAAGCGTGCCATCGCTGCATAGCGCGTCGCGTGATTCCTCGAAAGCGCGCTGTTGACCTGATCCCCATATGAATGATTCATCTTCCTTTAGAAGCTTCGTGAGACGCTGTGAGATTTTGGCGTATCCTTTCATAAAGTGTCTATAGTAGCCCGTCAGACCAAGGAACTGTCTAATTTTCCGAACGTTTTTTGGTACAAGATATTTGTGGACTGCCTCGACTTTTTTCGGGTCCGGTTTGATACTGCCATTGCCGACGATATGGCCTAAGACTTCAGCTTGACGTTTCGAAAATTGACATTTTTTCGGTGCGATTGTGAAAATTGCTTCAGTGATACAGTTCATGAATTTCCTGAATTTTTCTTCGTGTTGAACGAATTCCCGCCCATAAATACAAGTCGTCGCAATATGTAGCCGAATCATCGGCTCCGAGAGATGGAAAGGTGCGGAAAATCCCTCATTGAATGTGTCCGGAGATCTTTATAAGTAGAGCTTTAAGATCGATCATGGAGGACTAGGTGGATCTTGTGTTAGAATGACATTAATACAAGATCATAGCAAAACTTTTTTTTGCAACGTTTCGTCCTCAATTCTATGACCTCTTCAGGCTGTAATAATTAAATCATGCATAATGAACAAAGATAGAAAACATTCAAACAAGTACACAATTGTGAAGACATACCAATAATAGCGTAATATCACATGGTTTTTTGTTGTTCAAGTGGAAAGACTCCACTTACGTCAAAATAAATCACAGACAGCTGTGTTGAAGGTACATCTCCT
>JAPYYZ010008901.1:0-31525 GCA_030522705.1 Eretmocerus eremicus
CACTATTGATGCCCTAATCCATCAATGTGGTTTGAAACAAGATAGTATACGTATAAGCCATTCACAAACAATCCCAGTCCTATTCCAAGATCCTGTCCTGACCGAATATTCACACCTCTGTCGAGTCACAAACCCCACATAAAAGGCTCTCGTCCCATAGATCCGGAGCCGAAAACACGCAGTGCACACTCCCTTCTCTGATCCGGAGTCAAGTGCCTGCGAGATAGAGACGTCGCACGCTCTTTCCCAAGATCCAGAGCTGCGCGTCCGTTACAAGGAATCATCACGAATTATTCTGCCGATCATCAGGATATTATGCATGTAACTAGTCCTGAACCTGATTTCGACTCAGTACCCCAAAGCTTTTCAGCCCTTGAGTCAGGGTCCCAGACATTATGAAGCAGATATCTTGAACATGTTCACAAGCTTGAGGAGAGACTATTCATCAAAATTGAAGAAGAGTGCAAGTAATCCGCCCATCAATAACCAGTTATCCGTGTAAGCGTTACCAAGCGCCAATGATTGACATTCGATTGTCCACAAAAAGGATCTGCGTGCAGCGCGGAATCCAGTAAGTGTGTGTAAGCGTACCAGAGCTGATATGGCATGATAGCTTCTGAATGGTTGGACGCTCCCAAAGCTGAAAGGGAGTTAGGGAGAGAAAGAGGGGAGAGGAGGGAGTAGAGGAGAAATGAACACAAGCGCTCATAGATATGCTACCGCGATTTCAAGAGGCGTTTACTGTGACTCTAATTTGTCATAAATATTTATGCGCAGTCATTATCGTGAGTATGCACAACCGCTACGCGAATTTCAGCCACGCATAGTGCAGAGAGCCAGCTAGAGCGTTATCGTTGCGCTTTGTGCAAGGCAAGCTGAATTATGCTCAAGGTATACTTGTACAGAAAGTATTGGACGAATGTGGCTAATGGATTCCAACGAGGAATAAGAAAAGAGGACACAAGAGCGAAAAGCTTGGTATTTTTGAACACCGTGGCCCACCAGTGAATGCAGACACAATTAATTGTGCAGTAATTTGGCCGAATGTGTAGGGTGAAATAGATATTTTCGATTAGTTGAGGATGCACGCAAAAAACTACATAAGTCCAAAAGATTTACCAAAAATGAGGATGTTTCAAGTTTTGCTTAAAATTTTGGCTTTCAAGATTTTTGAAAGAAGGCTTTTGAGCTATTAACAGAAATCGCCCTCTGCGGACCGCGAATCGCATTTTCCAAACTAATGTGATCCATAGAATTTGTTGAGGCGGAGAACGAATCCGAATATCAGGAGACCTAAGAAAATCTTAACACGATATCAATCACCCGAACAAAATATTTCTGTCATTCCATTATATTTCTACGATCTGACTCGTGAAGAGAAGGGAATGAGTTGTGTCACTAATCGTAAGTATAGCATCTCTCTTGAGACTCCGTGAGGTGTGGATGGAAACCGCTAATATTTCACTTATTGTGAGAGACCATTTGTCACTCGAAGAGTGTTCTCGCATTACAAATGAAGAGGAAGGAGCAGCGGAACAGATTCATCCTGTTGCAACGTGGTATCCTCTATCCTCCTTCTTAGAACGTGACAACTTTGCGAGTTTCTGGCGTGATAGAATTTCATTAAAATAAGGAAATTCGAGGGTATGAGAGTCAGGCCACATTCTTTCAATCGTATATCCTCCGAATTGGACTCTTAATTTTCAGCCGTACCCCAGTTTCACCACCGAGCATGGTATTTTGTTATGCGATGCTGTTGGCCTTGTGACAAAAATTGTGGATGATCTTATTGGTTATTTTCAACGTACCAATAGCAAAATGTATTATAAACTAACGATATGGTCCATAACTTCCGGTCCGTGGTACAAATAAGAAGTCTGCCTGTGTATGTCTGACCAAACCTTGATTGTTTCACTTGGAAAAAAGAATGCTGCTCATCTAACTCTCGGCTATAATTCCGATCCTGAAATGTCTTGTGCGTTGATCGAAATCCATGGTGTTCCCTACCCAAATATATAGTATACTACTTCGGTCTCGTTATCTTACCAAAAAAGAATCAAATCATAGATTAGTTACTGCAAAATGCCTGTTTTCGAATTCGATTGTCAAGAACACAATTAGATGTCATATTCGAGAGAAAAAGCAAACATCTGTATCTGACTTTCATCCCGGAATTTAAACATTCACACGTAGATATGTTACGCATTCTGATACGCAATGCAGTAACTATCCGTTGTCTCTGATTCAAAGAAAACTCGGATGGAACTCGTCTTTCATTTGGATATGAATAAGTGTGGGATGACAAGGATGATGGGATTATAATCAAAAAAACCCCCCAATAGCGGACCTTTTCAAACCAGCGACCAGTTTGCAATATTGATATTCTATGAGGCATCCGAGAAAAGAAGTTTTTGTAAGATCACCGTTATCCGAAAGTAGATTGTGTTCTGAAGAACTGAATTATGTATCCGATGAGATCAAATGAATACTGGGATTGATCTTAGCTATTCAAAAGAGCAATGAGAAATATATATATATATCGACACCAAATATTCAAGTGTATTCCGCCATTCGTTAAAACCATAGGATTAAGGCTCCTAGAATAAAAATTCAAGTATTCCTTCTAATTCTCGAGTCCAGATAGAATCATCAGATTCTCATCAGTAAAGATCTTACCCTCTTATTTCTGAGAGTAGGCTATCGACGAAGATCCACATTTCTTCCGTGTATCCATTCATCACGTCCGAGCAGCCCTGCGCGTACCTTTCGCGGTATCCATCCTATGAACGTCACGTTTGTACGTCTTCGCGATGATTAATCGAGGCGAGAAAGTGATGCATGGGCTCTCCAGTTCCTCATTCATGCCACGGTGATGAAATTATTATTGAGGGAATCTCACTCTCGGCAGCACCTGAGACGTTTTATCTCACCATAGTAACCAACAGCGCTTGCAAATTTGTAGATCGATATAGGCAACGGAATTTGAGACACGATTGCAAAATGAGCGAGGAAAAAAGAACGAGACAGAACACGAAGAGCAGCACCGACTTGAAATGTACCGAGGGGTGCCGTGGCACAGAAAATGCTCCCTTTGGGCATGCATCAAAATTACTCAGAGAAGTACAGTGTTGAAAAAGAAAAAGAATACGGTCAATGCAAGAGAAACATTGGAATTCGATCTCATCCATCATTGTCAAGCTAGTTCACCGCTCTGGATAGTTTTGAAAATTTGATTAAGGCTAAACGATAGAAAAAAAGCGTAAAGTACAAAGAACTCTCTTTCTTTCTCTCTCTCTTTCTCTCTCATTTCTCTGTCTTTCTGTCTCTGTCTGTCTTTCTCTCCCCCTCTCTCTCTCTCTCTCTGTCTCTCTCTCTCGCTCTCTTTCTGTCTCTCTCTCGCTCTCTCTCTCGCTCTCTCTCTCTCTCTCTCTCTCTCTCTCTCTCTCTCTCTCTCTCTCTCTCTCTCTCTCTCTCTCTCTCTCTCTCTCACGGACGCGTGCTTCTCTGAGTAGATAAGAAGGAAAGAATTGGCCCACGAGAGAGGTGATGATGACGCTTTCATCATCGACATCGTTGGTCAAAGCGGAAGAAGGCATCACCGGAGGGAGACGCTGTCGGCATTATCTTCGGTGAGATTCTTCTTGAGAGACAAGCAGTGTCTCACTCGCTCTATTGCTTTGTCCAATTGATCTCTTTCGAGGCTTTTCTTTCTTTCCTTTCCATAAAAGAGCAATGGAGACCGCGATTGATACTTCCTCTTAGACTTTGAGAATAATTCCAGAAAATTCCCAGTGTCTGAACTGTATTTTTTCATGAGTCAGGTACGACAATCATTGTTCATCAAAGAAAGGTGATGATTTTCCATCATCTGTCCTTGATGTCTCACGATGAAGAATCGATATTATCCTGCACTCGCACGGCCATTTCGAGGACGAAGCGCGCTTTTTCAGAATCGAGGGAATGCTCTCCATGTCGACACAGTCCATACCCTCATTTTCGTGTGGATTTCCCCAACAACCATACATGTATACGTTTGATGGAATTACGCATTGACCAGTAAGATCATGAAAGCTCTGAATTATAGTGTACAAAAATTCTATCAATCGTTGCCTGCCACATCGGTTGAATTAGAAACTCACCTGTGCACATAAAATCTGAGTCCTCCTCAATCAGGGCATCCACTGGGAAATTTTGGGTTAGTAGTTTTTCAAGCTTCCAACTTGCTCTCTGTCCAAATGTGTCAGAGCCAAAACTCCAAAGTGGCCAGCGGCAGAATTTCCTCAATGGGAATTAGTCCCTCGAAAACGCGTGCCCAAATGAGCGAGCAAGCAGAGCTGGCTGAGGTAGAGTTATGCTTGCGACTTTCGGAGCTCGCTTCCCTTGAAATCGATCGATTGCGACTGTTTGACTTCACTACTTCCACGCGCGTGCATATGGTTACACGAAGTGAAGTCTGAGAGTTTGTTGCTACTGCATCCGCAAGCGCACGCCACCCGCCACAGATTTTCTGAAGCGACGTAACCCCATGAAATATGGAACACTAGCGCAATCGCGATCGTCTAGATGCGTGTGGTCTAATGATTCGTTATTGGGAATTGCGAGTGCCTGTGCTGATGGGTATGTGGGGAGGGGGGGGGGGAGTCGTATCGAGTGGCTGCATTTTACATCCTCTCCAAGTTTCTGAGTTGGCTGAGATAACGCAGGATAAAATATCGTCTTGATTAGGAGCGATCCATGAAAGATTGGGTTGCATAAGGATGTGAACTAAGCTTTAACGTTTATCTGTGTGATTTCGCCACGTGTTGAGCAAAAAGTCGATTTTGCGAGATCCTGGTTGATATGTTATGATACGATACGTTAATCACGAACGTGGGATACTGAACATCTAGAAAACTTTCTTGATTGAAAAATACATATTCATGATTTTTTTATTCTTTACTAAGCTCTCTCAGACCCTATCCGGGCCCATTTAGCTACAATAATGTATACAAAATGACGGAAAATGAGGATGTCAAATCTTGTGAATTGGTCGAGCAGATGTTTATTTTTTGTTTCCACCAACGTTTCGCCCGTCTAAGCTTGCACGAGCTTCTCCAGGGTTAACGAACAAGTAAAATCATACCCAAAGAATGTAGTGTCTGGAGCGATATACATGTCAAACATCAAACATTTATAGTATGCAGATTGTGAGTAAGTTCAAAATGGGGTTCCTAATTAAGAAGTGACTAGATATCACACACGCGCACAGGGCGAGGATGCTTACCATCATGCCCTGGCCGGACATTTTTTGTGGATTTTTTTAGCCCCATCCTCAATCATGGGAGACTCCAAAAGAACATTTGAACCTCACGTAGTCAATGCCCAAATCTCTAGATAATGCCCTGTCTTTCATAGTTGTAAGTTTCAATTTTGCAAGGAGGATGTTGCGGTGGGGGTACTTCTCTTGTATCCCATGAGGATATCTAATGCCATTCATGATAATTGAGGAATATAATTCTTTCATGCACCAAGCTCATTGAAATACTAGGGATGAGAGTCCAGAGTTGCTTACAGGATATTTTGGAGTACTTTGCTTATCAGAACGATAGCCCCATTGCGGATTAGATATTCTTAGGAAAACGTACTACTGACGACGTGTTCGTTCTCACGGTCATCTCAACGTGGATTTCTGCATGACTCCTCAGCTGATATGAGAAATTATTCTGAAACTTATATATTTCTGGCCCAAACACGGTACGGGCCCAAAATTTGACCTAGGAAATGGCTTATCAAATTATAGCTGCAATCTGACTTCTCGGAGGTTTTTTTCCGATCTGCCGACGTAGGAAAAAAATTTCCATATGGGCATGATTTTTCTCTAATCCTTGTGAAAGATGTGAACTATTTTGGAAGTATTTTTTGCCATGATACGGACATGATACGGTGTGGGTATTGGCTGAGAAAGTGATATCATAGGCACATTTTGCAAGGGTTAGATTTGGGGTACTTTTTTTGACGAGATACAGCTGTGAAAAATTTTAAGGCCCTAACATTGACTGATTTTTAAGAGTCATTGGCCAACGGTGCGGATACTTCTGCGAGAAAATCACGTCAAATCTCTGCATTCTGAGGTAAGAATTAAATTTACGACCAAGCTACAAATCAAGCCTTACTATCAATAGAACTCATTGGAACAACCTCCAAAATAAAGTACAGCTCAGACCAAATTTGGAGAAAACCTCAAAAAATCTGCAAAATTCGTCGTCGAAATTCATATAACGTTCAAAACGACAGCAAAAATACTTGGTCAAATTATAAAATTACTTGTTGATACACCAAATTTGATGTCTGAGGCCTCTAAAAGCCAATTACATAGGTTAGCCTTATGAATGATGCACTCAAAATATGTCAATTGCGCTAACGACATACCACAGTACGGGTTTTTTGAGCACGTACCGCGGGCTGCAGTCTGCGTGAGACTAGATTCCCCTCTCCAAATTAGTAAGACATTCCAATTCCGATAGAATTCATCGAACTTCATCGCGTAAGGCCTTAGACCTTAGAGAGTTGAATTATCTCAATCCAGATATGTGGGATCGGTCACAATAAGTGGAGAGATTCAAACAATCATACTGATTCAGCTAGCAGAGATTTTTATGATTTGAGTGAATAAGCTATCGGATTTTGTCATTCGAGAAGATGATAGTGAATCACTCACGCAGTCTGTCGCAAATGACAACATGATTTTCACGGGTGCCAGTGATCTTTGTTCATTACTCGGATCATCATTGTTGATGTACAGTGGTACTGAATAAATATGTGGAGAAAAACGGGCCTTTGTTAGGCTTGGATTCCATTGCCGGTGCATCTGACCCTCCCACGCATTGTACTACATTGAACCACGACATCTACCCCCAATATTCTTAACTCATGAATCCCAAAAACTTCCTCTTAAAAGTTTTTCGACTTATGAGAGTCTCAACTTTCTATCGACGTAGTTCTGTTTTGTCTAGAGAGTTGAAATACGAGGTCCAGAGGCGAGGATTGAAGAAGCTGTTTTCGGCACCACTCCCCACTATTATGTCTAGTGGAAGAGACAATGTAACGAAGTGAGTCTCATATTTCGCGTGGTTCTTGTAACCATTTCTCACCACGCTAAATTCGGAGAAAGTGAGATGCACGAACGATGTGTTCGTAATCTCATTCACTACAATAGAGCACTCCGATCGTAACTCTCTTGATACGTTCTGGTCTGGTTGAGAGAAGAAGAATGTCGAAAGGCTGCTTGAATATTGGCGATCTCATCCGTCTCTGCGTATCTCGATATTGAATCAATTAACCCAAATTGAGCTACAAACAGAGCGAACGGCCCATTCCACCCTCTCCAAGGGCTTAACTCTCTCAATGCGATTATAGGTATTCGGCTGAACTCGTAATCCAGACCGCTTGGCTCTTTTGAGGCTCGTGCCTCTGCATAATCCTATCTCTGCAATAGCATTCAAAACATCTCATCTAAACAAGGTGACTGCTTTTGCGACGACAGCACGAGCTATTTGAAGTATGTGCAGACATGTGCACTTTCGATAAGTTATTCTCACTGTGTCTCCACCGCCCCCGTTTGTCTCCCGCACCTCTTCTTTTTACTCGTCCACTCATCCTTTCAGTCCCGTCTGCCATCTGCGAACACTAGAACTGCGTAGGCTTACTGTTCACGGCTGTCAGAGATATTCTAACGCGGTCATCGGAGAGACTCCTCTGAACTCTGATACGCATTCGCCTGACAGGTAGAATGATTCTTGGGTGAACATATGATGATGGTCAACAAACGTCGAAATCGAATTCACTATGTCGATTTCACTTGCACTCATCTGAGTACTTTCTGCCAATTTTTCTCTCACGCACAGGGCTGAATAATGTGGCCATCATAACACTTTCTGCATTTCTCACAATAGAACCTTTTCCCTCAAATATTTGTTTCCCAATGTCAAAATGCTGAAATACTTCTGATTGATTCTTGTGTGAGCGTGAGACTGAGCATTGCTACTCCCACGGCGTCTTTCGATTGTGTTTGCGCGTTTCCACTGACTTGGCATGATTTGACATCTTCACTGGGAAATGACTGGAATATCTCCGTTGCTCCCCAATTCCCTCATACGTCATTTCCTTTCATGTACCTATTCGGAGTCGAGTAGAGTAGGTGCTAAGAATATGCTCTGTGAAGGAGAGTTTTTTTCCGAGTAAAGTACAGATATGAGAATCTCGTCTAAATCAGCATTTTAGCTGCCAACAAAGTACGTACTTGCCCAGATACAGAGAATTTTCCTTAGCATAGTTGCCGGATTACAATATTAACACCAATGTGATGATATGATCTATCTCCTGAAAACAGGTATCACAGTAGTTCTGAAAAAATTTCATAAGATATATGGACAAATAAAATGACGGAATGGGGTGATACATGGATAATTAGTAGAAGATATCCTCTCATTTTTCTGAGCTCAATGTCCATCAGATGCTGGCCCTCAGAACTTCTCCCGCCGCACTCCATCGGTACCAATAATCGGTACGAAGTTTCTAAAATTTCAGGGGGAGCGAAGCATTCCTCAAAAACTTATCTCAGAAGAATATCCCCGTCCATTCATGGGGAGGATTGATTTCTTAAACGAAAACAGTGATTCATTATAAGGTTGTACATATAGAGAATTACAAGCCTTCCAGAGCCCCTCAACGTCAAGAACGTTCAATTCATACAGGTTTTGACCTTTTCATTACCTTACGCAATCCATATCCTTTCAGAGGTAATTTTGAGTGTTCAATGAAGAATCTGTAGCGTGTACTTCAAACTTAATTGAAAGCAGCGTTCAAAATTATCATCAACCCATCACAAAACCTTGGAGTTTGAAAGAATGTCATGAGAAAAGGAAGAGCCAGATTTCGTTGTGATGGAATTATCAGTAATAACCCACGAGGTTATCAAGAAATACTTCAGTGCGGAATTCACTCGTAGCATACCTAAGGGGTTATGAAAAAGCGCACGAGCGTGGATGAAAAAGGTCTTTGGAATTCGTCTGACAAGTTGCTCGGAGCGTGCGCGTGCCACTCTCAATCCATCCAGCCACACGTTTTTATTCCACCTCGTGGCTACCTCTACAACTTTTTCTGGCCCCAAGCTGCCTCCCTTCTATTCCCCATCTGACGTTTCTCGCATTCACGCGACCGACGCGCCTTACCT
The DNA here is from genome assembly GCA_030522705.1 of Eretmocerus eremicus. Classification (NCBI taxonomy): domain Eukaryota; kingdom Metazoa; phylum Arthropoda; class Insecta; order Hymenoptera; family Aphelinidae; genus Eretmocerus; species Eretmocerus eremicus. The sequence continues at coordinate 9,212 of JAPYYZ010008901.1, forward strand.
CCTCTGCATGCAGTTCGAAGCACACGTAAGTAAGGAATGCCTCTGTGAACAAGTGGAAGAGATACGTATATAGTGTGTCTAGATCCACGGATTTATTTATTCGAGCTCTTTCGAGAGCACGGGTGAATGAAGACATTATGCAGCTAGGCGGTGGCACGCGAACCGCAGATTCAAACACTCTCGCCGAGATAGTCCTAATGAAGTGACTTGAATAAATCTAGTGGCCAGATGCTATCCCGAACTCGCGCTCATCTATTTGTCTTCTTAGCCCACAGTGGTGGGACCACCCGCCGAGTTAATTAAGCGTGCCGAGGGTCGGACCGGGTAATTATGGTGCCACATCCGAGACTTGCTCGATAACCGTCGAGAGCTGTATTCGTACTTGTCATCATTCCCGCGTATAGGCTGATCCTTTACCCAATTGTTCTTGCTATTCCATGGGAGACGGTGGCTGTTTAGATTGATCATACATCGAACTACAGATGCAAACACTCAATAGCGCTTCCCTACGAAACCAGTTCATTTTTTCTCGTGTCTCCTTCATTGCTAAATTACAGTAAATCTAATATTTATCTCCGGTCATGAGGTAAAAAACCCTTACTCAAGTATTCCAAGACTTCCTTGAGCAAATTGCTATTTGGTTGGATAACAACTCAAATCTTGACAGCCGTTGTATCCTTGACCTGGAAATTTTTCCAGTCAAATTTCATCTAGGAGTGGATTCTCCTCCACGTCATAAATAAAGGTCAATGCACAGGTCACATGAACCGTTTCGTTCGGGCACGGCATAGCAATACTCCGCGTGCAAAATTTTTGGGTTGGGAGGGAGAGAGGGTGGTCACTCTTATCGACCAACTCCCCCCGCCCCCTGGCTTCGAACAACGTTACCTTTAAGCCTCAAGCAGTTTCTTGGATACTTTTCTATCAGTCCAAAGCGTACGTGAGAATTTCCGTAGGACCTCCCAATCAACTATTCATCATGGAAACTTTTCGTGGTCATATATTGATTTTTTCACAATTTTAATGGATGATGATGGTAATCTGAACTTCTGAGAACTTGGAGCAGATGAAAATTCATTTTTATGATCATTACATGCAGATTTCGATCTCCAATAAATGAGGATGAAAACCTTATTTTGATAATAGTGTTTTTGCAGTGTAGGGGCATGGCGTAGATATAATCTCGATTCAAACATGAGTTAAATACCATCTTCGTGCACGCGAATCGAACTTTGTTTTTGCTTACGCGAAGAGCTACACGTAATGCCACCTAACTTTCGCGCAAACGAATTGAACATCTTTTTCGCGAATGAGAACCGGAGGACTTTGCGCATGTGAACTGACAAGTAGAGGACCAACCTTGTGGATCACGGATTTGGCCAAAACTCTGGGAATCATCTTGTTTCGGTGAGAAATGAAGATATCCCAGAGGGGTTATGCTAATAGGCTCTCTGTTCCGAGATACAGCTATGGACATTAGCATTGCTAGTATACCTATATATATGGCTTTTTAATACGGGCCTATATGAGCAACCTGTATTGAAAAGCCACATATATAGGTATACTAGCAATGCTAATGTCCCTGGCTGTATCTCGGAACAGAGGACCCATTGATCTAAACCCTCTGGGATATCTTCATTTCTCATCGAAACAAGATGATTCACAGAGTTTTGGCCAAATCCATGATCCACAAGGTTGGTCCTCTACTTGTGAGATATGCGAGAAAGAAATGCTTTCGCGTACGCGAAAGGAAGAACAGGTCTTTCATCCACATCTGGGGGAGTTTCCGAATGCAAAAGCGTATCTTGCACGCCCAAACCCGGTCTCGTGGACGAACCGCTTCTAAAATTTTTCTCACTTGAGAACGATTCCTGTTTTGCATGCGCGGAGGGAATACCCAGAATTGCTGGCGAATAATTCATCGACAACCTCAATAATTCAAGCGGAGAGAGTACCAGCCTGGTAATTCGCTATATGCAGTGAATTAATTAATCATTCGCATGCAGCGAGGAATTAAATCCAATAACTCGCTGCAATTAGCTTCTTTCTAGTTTAGCATTGCTGCTGCCTCATCAACAGCTCGCACAGAAAGAATATTTTCCAGTCGCGCGACTCGAGAGATCGTAGGAGAGCAAAGTCCGGCCGCCTCGGCTGCTGAACGTCTGCTTTTCTCGGTTCCCCAAATAATGATTTGGTTCTCGAGAGTCCCCGAGCGCCTTGTCCGAGTGACATCTAATTATAATTTCGCGGAGGGCGGAGCAGAGCTCCACTCTAGACGAGTGTGCGAAACAACAGGCTGCACGTAAGAAGCGTTGGCACTCGGACTCAAAGAAAATCTCGAGTGCAGGCTGTACAGCAGACCCAGCTGAGAGAGAGGGCGATGGGAGAGTCGAGGTAAAGGGCTGCTGCTGCTGCTGCTCTCGCCAAGTCGGAGGGAGTGATAATTCTCGAGGAAGGAAAAATGCGCTGCGGCTGCGGAATAAAACATAGCCCGTCTACTTTGTCGCGCGCCACTACAGTCTCGCGTCTCGCCCCTCTCTCGGCCCTCGGAGGCCCGAGCTCCACACTTCACGGTTTATGCATGTCAACCGTGCAGAGCTATGCTTTTTCGTCCGTCGCTACTGCCTGGCCTTTCCGTAATTAATGAAGCCGTCGGACTTGCCACCCTCCACGGCTCCGGACACGTGCATTTGCACCCGCGCCTGCTGTGACCTGGATCACACCTCGGCTCTCTTTCAGCGGAGCTCGTTTAATTTATTCCCATAAACACGCCCTCGCTCCACCCATACACCTTATGAGACGCTAAATACAGGCTCTCTACGGGCCTCGCTCTGCCTCTTTCTCACTCGCGCCGCGAGCAGCGTAATGGCTCTGATTGCTTAAGGCGTCATGATTCAAGCCTCTCGGGTGTATCGATTCAAAGGTAGCAGCTCACGCGCTCGTTGTTATACCCATGGTGGATCTCCGTCCTGCGAGCATCGGATCAAAGTTATACGCTACGCGGAAATGATCGGGCCGCCAGCGTAATGCTACGCTCGTTGCGATGTACTCCGAGCGATCGCCGAATTCAATTCTGCAATCCCATTGCGTATGCCTATCTGCTTCTAATCGGCGAGCTTCCCATATCGGATTACGATAAATTAATCGAACTGAGCTCTCCGATCATCCTGCATCGCTTTGTTACAAATGAAACGCTCCCTCGATTTACAAGTTTGACTGGTGATGAATATTTTCTGCTTATTGTTATACTTTCTTGAAGAATTCCTTCTCCAAGATTCGACTCAGCGGATGAAATCCTACTCGTAAAATTCCTCAAAAAAAAAAGATTGTTTTCATCATCATTGAGTTAGTGTCGATCTTGAACAAAATAATCGCCGAGAGCATTTTTCATCGTTGGCATTATGCGCCAAGTATTTCTCATTTGGTTTATGCACACACCACGTAAGAACGATGATCACTTCGCGTATGCAGAAAGTTGTTCAGTTCACATGCGTGGAAGTTTCTCGTGTATGCGACGGAATTCGAGTCGAGGGAATTGAATCCAATGTACGAAAATCTGTGCTTCCGTTGTGATCATTGAGGGTTGAAGTCAGTGGAGAATAAGAATGAAAACTGAGATTAATCCGCATCAACATTCCGGAGCACTTTGTTAGTTAAATCACCTCGGCCCCTTGATAGCCTTGAAAATGGGGTAGCAGGTAAAGTTATTGAATTGCGACAGATTAGTCCAATGTTATATCCATCAGTCGAGTTATTGACTCTGGATCATCATTACTCTGTGCCATGAGCCACAAAATGTGATAGCTAGATCTGGAATCACATTTTGTGAAAATTCGTGATCACTGATCTATTCTCTCCGCCTGAGTGACTTTTAAGATACACGTATGGGAATCCCATCAATCCTTTCGTGATGGAAGAAATATTATAAAATGGAATAAATTGTCTGTCTCGCCCAACAGGTGTCGGTTCTCTATTCCGTGAGACGGAGAATTTCAATCAACTGATCTTGAGGTATATGAGAATTCAATGTTGGCATTCTTTAAACAAAGTTCCATTGGAACACCCTGTATATATGCGAGGAATTTACATTATTTTTGAATACTTCGACATTTTGGGCCAACAACAGAGGAGGCGGATGTCTGTTGGGCCATGGTGAAGTTTCGTCAGTTTGATTCTTCATTCGAATTGTCAAGAAATTCGTCTATAATGTGAATGATTCTCCATAGGGTAGCCACACGACTGAGACATGATAATGGCGCTCTATCCTGTCGAAGCTACAGCGCTACGATGAGCAAATAGGCCCAACAACGCGCGTGATGTCACATGAACTCGAGCGGTCGGATCAGCTTCCAACATTTTTCAACGCTGAAGTGTAGCTCCAACGTCCAAGATCTTTCCAGTTTTTGTCCGCAATTAATTACCGTGAAAATGAACGCTCTGAGAGATGGAACGAGATGGACGGAATGAATTTTCGATATTTGTCAACCAAGTGGTGCAATGGATAAGTTGAAGCGCATGGACGTTTCAAAGTCTGAGAAACATAATGATAAAGATGGTTGGTCATAGGAAGCCGGGGCGGGTAGGTGGTCAAAATAGAAAGTCGCATAACGCGGAGGCCAGAGAATGAATAATTAATTGTAAAGCAGCTCAGTTGGCGCTACTAGCGAAACAATAAATCACGAAAGCACCCGCGGATAAAAGGGGAACTCTGAGTCCTCTCCCCTCAGTCGGAAATTTCTCACGGAGCGTTTCCTGCCTCCGAGCGAGTGGACGCGCGTCCAAAAACGCCATGCGCTTTGCGAGCCAGCTGACTAATAATAATTTCGGAAAGTAAAACCTCATCAACTAGACTTGATCCTGGGGCACTCACGTGTGTACTATCGTGCTGAAGGGGGGGGGGGAAGAGAGCGAGAGAGATGTTGATATTGATAATATTGATCACCCGCAGGGACAATGGGTCCCATGGGGCAGATGGAAAATAAAATAAAACAACTTGAAAAGTAGAAAAACAAGAAAATCTAGGTAACTCGCAAACTGATTTGAAAGTAATTGGATCCATGTTATCACTTGAACCCGGTGAAACGTTCCAAAAGTGTTAGTTCAATCCTAAAATGCCTGATAAAGTCGTACATGAGAGACAATCTGTAAACGATAGTGGAACATGCCATCATTCCATGCAAATTAAATTCAGACTCCAGACTAGAGAAGTGACGCAACAGGTGAGATCTGAGTAAACGGAAAGCAGTCAAATGGAAGGGAATTTATACAGCGAGGTGATTCGTTCCAGAGATGCGATGCTGATTTTTGAAGAAAATTCTTATAGGAGTTGGTGTACCATTTGGTGATAAGCAGATCACCATTCTGGAGTCGAACCGATCTGAGAAAACTCTGCGTTGCATACCTCGATAATGTTCTTGGCCAGATACGGGGATTCTCAAATTTTAACAGAGAGATCTAGATTTACATTTGGTTTATCATGTCAGTCACGGGATATAACCCCATCTGACCCGAAGATAAGTTACATATAGATAGATTAGTTACATATAGAGAGAGTAGGAGAGAAAGTGGGTTAGTTTCGTGCTGTAATGAAGTTCATGTTCCATCAATCTTGGGTCTGTCTTGGTGATTGAATGAGCACTTTTCTGTGTCACATATTGAGATCATCCCAAAAAAGTTTCAGCTAACTTGAACTGTAAATTTTACTCAAAGGCATCAGAAAGCTACACGAGGCTGTACATTTAAAGATCTTGCAATCGCCGGAGTTCAGCGAAATAGTCTTCATGTGTTCCTCATAATGTTGAACGGTGAAAAAAATCTCTGACTGTGATAATAGGTCCTTCCCTATAGAGAATCCGTTTCTGAGAATCCACACGATATTCATTCGATAATGGATATTTCAAAATCGTAACTCAATGCGTTCATAACGTGAGAGCTCTGCTCTAAAACTACACTCGTACAACTACGTGTACCCCGTAGAGCACCCAATATGTTTCGACAGTTCCGCGTGTAGGCGCCTAGTTTCCGTTCATTACCCGAGTTTGACCCCCCCCCCCCTCCCCTACTTCCAAGGCATATCGGGTATATCAGGACGTCCGCGCACGTGCTCTCAATACGCAAACTTATACCGTGCATTCAAACAAATACATGCGCTCACACACATTCACAGATACGAACAATTCCAGACACCGAAACAGCCTCTAGTCTGCTGTGGAACCATAGTGTTTCGAACGCATCACTGATAGTCCGCGGGCCTCGGGCGATCGAGTCTACAGATCGACTCTGAAATTGAATACGTTGAGGTATGAAATCGATCGAAAATATTATGAGACGTGAAGCGTAACTTGCAAGTTGGAGCAAATTTTGCGGCCTGTTCGAAAACGAATCGTGTGAAGACAGGTAACGTAATGGGGAAACTACCACATAATCCCTGTAACCCGATCTCAAGATCCTATACGTGGATTGTCACATGGGCTTTTTCGATTGGGAAACATACTGAACAATTATCCATGATCACAAATGTATTCCAACTGGGACAGAGAAAACCGGCATTAAGAATATAATCACGATAGATAGTACACCTTCCACTTGGAAATATTTCCGTGATTACCAATCCGTTCTTCCGCATCTTGTGATTTTAATAATTCGTGAAAAATACAGTAACCGCCAAATGAAATGAAACATCAATACTCGCAATGAAATGGCAATATTTCTGAAACCCTTGGGTCTACAGTAATTTAAAAAAAAAAGTATTTGAAAGATCATAAAAAATGCTATCAATCCATATGATGAAAAAATGTCTCAGGTTATTATTTTGTGGTCATAATTTATACTGGGGAGGTGAACATTTTCCATCCGTTTCAATCGTCCATAATTCACATGGGAGTCAACCTAGCTCAAAATTTCCAACGACATCTTGTAGATCTTATGATTACCTTAAGATTGCTTCTTTTAACATTTCTCTACAATTATTTAGGGCTAAGTTGCAGTAGTTTTGAGTAAGTAATTTTTGAGAGAAAAATATGATTTTTTCCGTATTGGAGCGAATCTAAATCTCCAGGATCACATCTGAAAATAAGTCTTAACTAGAATTGGGAAACTTCTCAACATTCTATGTAGATTTGATGTTTTGTGACCATTTTGACATGTATTTGCCATAAAGATTGTGGATTGAATGAAAAACTGCGCAGCTCATAACTCGACTCAGAAAAATCGTAGAAAAATTTTTAAAGAAGGAAAATCAAGGTCTTAAAAAGATTTATGAGATACCGTTAGAATTTTTGAGCTAGGTTAATCAATGTATGAATTATGGATGATTGAAACAGATGAAAATTTTCAATTTTTCAGTGTCAATTATGACCACGAAACGATGATCCGGAAAATGTTTTCATCACATGGATTGATAGTATTTTTTATGACCTTTCAAATATTTTTTTTTTCAAAATTACTATAGACCTAAGGGATTTAGAGATGTCGTCATTTTACTGCGAATATTGACGTTCCAATTCATTTGGCAGGTACTGTATGATTTTGGGTATTACCCTACAAATTCTATCACCGCTTTGAGTATTTGTGATCATAGTCAAAACGTAGCTATGAAGTATCACCTCGCATCAAATTCTATAATTTCATGGCTTGGATATTGGCTTAGTCAAAAAGCAGAGGAGCAGACGTTCCGCGATAATTGTTGATCTACTTGCAGATGGCGCCAGGAGAATGTGGAATCAAAAATCGATCGATAAGCCGAGAACTAATAGCTGCATATTTATCGGCTTAAGCGATTTCTCTCTCGTACGCAGCCAATAAAGCTCAAGTAGCAACAGCAGCAATGGTTTTGCAGCGGCAAAATCGCTGCGATACTCGAGCTGCCCGAGCTGAGGCAGAGTAATGTACGAGGTCGCGTGACAGGCTGACTTCCTCCACTTGCTCGACGAGCGCGATTGTGGAAACGCTTGTGAGCGAAAATGGGGCAAGGTGGAGGCGCGAAAACTATATACCGCCTCGGTGAGCGAGCTTCGATGGCTTGGAAAAATGGTGTAATCGTGGGATAAGACCATTTAAGGGATTTGCCAGAGTACCCTACACTTTTTATACTTGCCAGCGTCCAACGTTGCGAGCTTAATTTCATCTAATTGGCATGAGAAAGCGGAGGTAATTTAATCAATATTGCGCTTGGGTCAAGAGACGTTGGCGCAATGGGCGGGGACCTGACATTGGTACCGAATATCAAATACATTTAAATGTTCAAGAGGATGGTTGCTCTATCGAATAAGAGATTATACATAGGAATTCTTCCAGAATGATGTCCAACTTTGATATGTCTCACATCTTTCACTGAGAGAATCCTGATCCCCTGCATGTTCTCAAAGTGGTCGGACTCAATTACAGGATTCAATTACCCAACCTCAAATAAATCCTGATGGAGGTGTAAAGAAATGAAAGAACAGGATGAATCAGGTACATCTTTGAAGGATAATGGATTATTCTATCTAAAATTTTTCAGCCTCTTCAAATGCCAAGTTTTGATGAATTCTTACCAGATCTCAATGAAAGAATTCTAAATGAATAAGAAGACCTGCTTATAAACAGTTCTCTTGTGTTTTCAGCTTCCCGCGAGTAGTTCTTATCTACCACAAGATTTTCTAGCAGAAGGGAAGATATTAATCTCACTCATATCCAGAGAGCATACTCTGAGCATGACGTACGCAAATCACCTGGATGGAACATCTGAGTGTCTCTCGATCGTCAAACCAGGTTAGATATAATCAAGATTTCCAATCGATTAGTAGTAGGAGCAACTTGTAAGCTTTGAAATCATCTCATCGCTGATGTAACATGAGCTTTGAAGATGTTCATGTACAGCAAGCCCGGGTAAAGCACTTTGCATCCTTCCAAGAGTAAGCCAGCGGCTTCCGCAGTGGGATGGATCGGATTTCCGAGCGCAAAGCCGTGACCTCGCGCCTTATGTAGTTTCTTTTGGTCAATGGGAAACACCACAATGACATTTTTATAGCCTCCTGAGATGGTCCTGTTGCCTTTGAGGAGTGAAAATTTATTCAGAAAAAAACGATATGATGGTTGTTTTCGTTCATCATACCTCGAAATTTTGCACTGCGGAACAGGAAAGTCCAGTATTCGGAGATCATCGAGTATTATGAACATCTGCATGAGTGCGAAATTCGAAGCGTTGATGACTACTGGATGCATATTTAAAATTACGAATACATTGACGCTTGGAACTCATAAACTTCATCTTCACCATTTAGTATTGGAAAAATAAGGAGTCTCGTTTCATGCTTTGATAATACTAGAGAACCCTATCTCTGTCAACCTGTTTGGGACGATTCCGCTGATTTCACCAAAAAACAGGATACTCTCCATACTGTATGTCGTCAAATTTGAACCATTGCTTTCCACCAAGATGATTCATTCACGAAATTTCCCGCGAGACTCACTTTGCTAAAGAGAGATGTGATGATACGGGTATCCTGAAAAACTTATGAGAGAATGAGGGAAAATCACTCACCCCATCTGTCACAAATGAGTTATCTATTGTCCTCGGAATGAATACTTAGAACTGCTCCGGTGGTAGGTATCGTATTCATGTGTAAAAGTTGTTGATTGCTAGAGTGGATAGAGTGCCATTTTCAGTTCCATATGAATTTTTGTCCTTAACAATCGAGCATTGCAACTGGGATGTACGAGGGACTCCCACGGCCTTGGAATCCCACGAGAATGATGGAAGGAATCCTGCGTACAATTTAATCTCTGATCTGGGGACACATGTGTAATTTTGGCGCCATTAGACACTACCTCCCAAAAATTTACTTATTATTGGTCCAAGCTTGCATTGAGCCATTCTTAATAATTCAATATACAATTCTCTTGGGAACTGAGTTGGATCATCATTCTACGGGTGGCGAAGGATTGAGGTTAATAAAAACTACTTTCATATCCAATGGGTTATCTACGTGCAAAGCAAAAACAAATATCTCATCTGAATAAATGTTCGTACTCTGCTCTGCAGGCATCTCTCCGTCGGCTAAACCACCTCCGAAGAAGTTTACGGAATAATTTAATTCCTGATCCCCAGAGCGAGCCAAGCTACTGCTTGGCGTTTAGCAACTACTTCATCTCAACGAATATTTATTTTTTTCCCTCTCACAGGAGCAAGATCTTGTACTCATTGGGAAGGCAAGGCGGAAAGAAATAAGAACGGAGACGAGAGAGGGAAATTTAAAGAAGAAGAGGAAGAAGGAGAACGAGAGAGAGTGAGAGAGAGAGAGGAAGGGAGGAATAGGGCCTGTGAGAATGTGAAGGAATGGAAGAAAACGAATCAAGATTACGGAAAAGTACCGGAGGGAACGGAAAGTTTTTCCCCGGCCTTTGATGTTGTATAAGAGTTGAGCGCTTCTTTGCGCGTTCGAGCTTACCTCCCCGGTACGGTTGGCGTGACCATTCATACTTCATTTCCGCGATTACATTTTTTCCGCGATTCTGAAACATATTTTCCACGCCAAGCAGATCGAGTGCATCTACGCTCTCACTCCCACGCAAGTGCCATGAAGACACACGCTTGTCCAATTAAGATTGCTTCAAATGGCCATTCACCGTTTTATCGAGTAACGACGCGATGCAGGCCATGTCATACCAGGATCTCGCGTTATTCTTGTCCATCAAATATTTCGTTCTCTTGGCGATTTCAATGCAACATCTTTTACGAGAAGAGAAATTTTTTGCTGATGCACTCAGATCTGAGAGATGGTAACAGAGTAATGGATTGGTTAGAATCACTGCGAATCGAATTGCGCTGATACATCTTCCCCTGAAATGCACATTATATTTGTCATCGTAGGATGAACCTCTAGAATTGGATGATCCCGTCCCAATTCGGAAACTGGTCCCATTTCGGTTCCCCACCACGAGCCAAAGGCGTTTCTTCACATATGCCCTCAAAGTGCAGGATATGGATCTAAGCTATCTCCCATACTCTCAGAAGGGGAAAGAGTACGAACACACCATGAGAAGTATTGCGTATCGTCTCCGATGATGCAACACAAGCGTTCCTCAAAATTTCGTTTATTATCGATTCATGGATTTCACGAATGTCAAGGACATGGAATCAGATACATTTTATTGAGCGTCAAGCGAAGGAGCAACACAGAATTTCGAGAATTGATGGAGTATCTTCACCAATTGTACAAAAAGAAGTTTCGACAAAGATTCCACGGGATAATCCATGTAAATCTCCACTCCAATATATATCATATGAAATATCTCGTGGATTCCATAGAACATTTGTTGATTTCAAGCGGAGGATTCTATGAGAATTTCCACATGGAAATTTTGAATAGGGAGATTACGCGCCGCTGAGCCAGTTCATTCACCAAGCTCCTGTGTGGCGAGCGCCTGAAAACCCCTAAGAAATCGACGATTGTCACACAGAATTCACATCTTCCTCAGCATTCGGCGAGCACTGGAGGCAAGATACTTTGAAAGATTGCAGACGAAAACAAATATTGAGTTGATAAGAGGTGAATAGGTATCATGTTATGGCGAGCTCAGACTGTTCGGATAGACTCGTAAAAACAGTTTTTGGTGGATTGGCAGGATCTTCTTCCCATGAAAAGAATCGTTTTGTCAACTAAGTTATGGATTGAAAATCACAACATGTCAACAAAAATTACTAAAGCCTAAGTTTTGATAGAAGGGGGTTATGACGTACTCCGTTTGGGAGTGTTCTTCCTGCAAGATTAGTTTCTGTCTATTCCAATCTCGGTACACTATCGAATGAACTGCAAACAATCACAAGAAAGCCTCACTAGGACCTAGGACAATGTAAAAAAATTCCAGCGATGAATCCGCCAGTATCTCCCTCCCCTCATAACTTTCGGGAGGAAGGATCGACACGTTGGCGTGAAATAAAACATAAACACGGCACTGGAAGTACCGCAAGCTCAAGAGGAGTGGCGAGAAGAAAGAAAATGAAGAATGGGGGAACAGGAATAAAGTCGCGGAATCCACTTTTTCGTTCGCACGTCGGCAACGCGATCAGTCATGGAAGAGCGAGAGACGATGGGTTGAAGGGGAGGAGAGAGGAGGCCGTGCGGCGGTGCCCATTCAATTTAAAAAGTTTTCTCGCCAGGCATCTGTCGATTCCACAAGCGAATATACGTCAGAGAGAAGAAAGGGAAGAGGAGAGAGGAGCGATGGGGTTCTGCGTTCCGTTTTGAGCCACAACAATGCGCCGATAGATCCGCACTGCAGACGCGAGCCGCAACGCGACGACGTTAGACAACGTGTGCGACAGCGGCGGATGAGAGCTATGCATGTTGCAACCGATCGGCCGGATGAGAGATCGAGTGAACCCGTTTATCCCCTACCCTCTATTTCCAGTCGCAACCCTTCGCGCGCATCTATCGTATATGCGGCATTGCCTGAGCCTCAATTTCCTGTAGCGGCGTTACTCCTCGCTGACACTCTCGTCGAAAGCGCTAGGCTTTGTGCCGCTTCTTGAATATTCCGCCCCTCATCTTCCGCTCAATATCCCCGCTTCGGGAGTTACGCAATCCCTTTGTGAATACAACGGTGCTTTTTTCTCTCTCTTCCACTTACCCTTTAACGAGAGTAGATCTGTGCAAAATATTTCATGCTGCCTGCGATATTCTCGTGAGTGCGACGAGGTGAATCGCTGAATTGTTGCGAGTAATTTGATCGATTCGGTTTCCGTATCACCACACTTGACTTGCGTATCGTATTACAAAGCATCCACGTCGATTGATTGGGATGAGTGCGCAAGTGCCTCCATTCATAGATATTTATCACGCGAAACGTGGACCAAATCATTGAGCTGATGTTTCATGGATTCGAGCTATTCAATCATTCTGCTTTGAGCACATGAAAATTTTTACGAAACTGGAGACCGTGTCGGGAACGCAGATATAGTTCCAACTCTGGTGAAAGAGGATGTCAACTTTTGGGAAAACTATCCCCAGTTTTTAATCGTTTGAATACAGCTGGGAGCTGTCGAAACATCCTCAAGAGAGCTCTCCGTTCATTGTTCTCTCCCAATTCTGGGATTATGTTTTGCTCTCGGCGTGGGGAGACGACAGGCGTCTCGTAATTTTGGAAGCCAGAAAAATGTCTAAGATGTCTTTTGCGACACTAGCGTCGCATTGTTAATATCAACATCATATAAAACTTCGAAGGAGGGGGTAGAAATTGTTTCGATAGTCTTGTTTCGAGGGCGTGTAACGCCTAATGTCATTATTCCATTTGTCTCGCTTTGAAAAGTTCAATAAAACGATGACTCACTGTACGTCACACGGGTCAACCGGTTCACCCTGGATCGTCAATCTGTCATTCTGCAGAATATTTTTTAGAATTGATAATGCCTATTACTCTCTTAATGTATATCCAGGCAGAGAGGCACGGCGGGTAAGAACAGACGATAAATCGAAGAAAAATTCCATACAAAACGACGCACGTGGTGTTTCTCTGGTATCCAAGATAAAATAAATCCATTGAAATCAAAATCGAAGTTGCTAGTTCTTTTAAATGCGAGCCAAATCTCTGATATTCGTTTTTTTTTATATATATATATATATCGAAAAACAGCTGAGGGACATGTAGCGATTGAGGCCTATCAAAGCGCATGGCACTCTGGTGCACCTCAATATTTTCCAACGAACCTTGGCTCATTTTGAAGCTCATTTCAAGACCTTTCAAATAAATCGAAGTACATCAAATTTTGCCCAAGTAGAACTGAGCTATGACGTTTTAACGAAGCAGAAAAGTCAGTTTTCAAAAAGGCGACATTGCCTTCTAAAAAATTAGAGCTTCTCGTAGCTCTAACGCTAGCAATTTTAATATTTTCCAATCTAGCTCAGCTAATTTTAGGGGTTTCGGGATGAGCTTTGAAATGAGCTGAGCTACGTTGGAAAATCATTGAGACTGCTAGAGTTAGAGGTGCCAAAAGCCCTGGATTTTTATAAGGAAACATTATCGCGCTTTCAAAGTTGACATTCCTGCTTCATCAAACGGCATAGTGCCGCTCTAATTGGTCGAAATTGAGCGCATCGTAGTTAGTTTTAAAGACCTTAAAGTGAGCTTTAAAATGAGTCCAGGTACGTAGCAAAATTATTGCTACGTACAGAGTCACATGGGCCACGAGTTACCATGGGCCTCAATCGCTACATGTCCATTAGCTGTTTTTCCAGAAAGAAAAACGAAAATCGGAGATCGGGTTGGCATTGGAAAGACCTAGCAGCTCAGATTTTGATTTCAACGGAGTTATTCTTGTCTTGAATTGCTGAAAAATACCACTTGCGCCGTTTTGTATGTCATTTTTTTCCGATTTGACGACTGCTCTTGCCCACCGTGGAGGGAATGCGGGAGAAAAATCGAAGGGGCCAAAAGCAGGGCTTGAAAATGCACGGGCGTGTGCGGTGGGTGCAGACGCGAGTTTCTGGATAATCATGAGGCACATCGCGTTTCGTAGCAAGAGAGAACATGAATCGCTTGAGGTGACCTTAGCACAGCAGATTCTTGGGTTCTAAAAGAGAATGAGAGTTTTAACGGATGCGAGATGGGGTGATGTTTTTGAAGAGTGGATCGCCATGGAACTTTACTATTTCAAATCCTGAGGCTGAGCTCCTCTTATTCGCGGAGAGAAACAGAAGCTTTCAAAAATTTTACTTTCAATGTGCTCTGATTGAGGCATTTATCTCTTCAGGTGGGTATAAGCTCGGATGCGGACCATGGTTGTTACAATCAGGAGAATTCGGTGTGGGTTGCCAAGATCCAGTCTCCGGAATATATTTTTGCGGAATTCAACTTGAAACTCTGCCCACCTCAAAATACTTCACCAGACCTGACCACCAATGTCTGATATCGAAGCATGTCGTTGCTCATCTTAGCTGACTGAAAAATTACCAATGCGAGTGAGCTGGGTCGCGATGAAGACAGTTCACATCACCAAATTTTGAACACATCAACACTGACTCAATACTTCTGTGATATTCTATTGACTAGGGGAACCCACTCTCCGTCTGATTAAATCCAATGAATATTCTATTCTAGTCGAGAATATCACACAGATGACAGGATTCGTTTCAATCTATATCCCAGTCAGGCCTTTGACTCCCTTTAAAGCATCCAAAGTCATTGACTTTGGACTATTGACCAACCTGACGAGAGAAGAGAGGAGGAGGGGCAGAATTACCGACTGGGCTTGCCGAGGGACTCGCACGTGAAACAGAATTCTCGTGCGAGTTAGGCTTACCCAGACCTCATCAAATATTCAAACGCCTCGTGCACGAGATATGTACTCTCTCGCAATCCCATAGGAACCGCTGCGTGCATATGTATTCGTGTCTATTCTGCCATCCGATGCTACGCCCATGTCCAGTCTTTGAAATCATGACCGTCACTGCAAAATGTATTCCGCACTGAACAAAACCCTAGATTGCTTAATCTGAATAAAATCCCAGAATCGTCATTTACACCAACTTCAAACAATTAAAAATTCAAGCAGACCCCAACAATTCAATCTGCGTATGCTTGTACTCCTTTCCGCGCCTTGAATATTCAGAGATCTGTACAATGACTTTGCATATTTTGAAAAGCATACGTGCCTAGATTATTCACTCTCCTGCTTTATTTTGGCACGAGCTCGTATCGTGTCTCCATTACTTCTATATTGGGAGTCGATATGGCTATAATGTAAATGCTCTGACATACGGTTGGTGATTGGATAATTTATAGATACGTGTAGATATCTTTCCTTTCACGCATGCGAGAATGGGATTCATTTCATGATGGAATCAATTAATATGTTGAGCATGAGGTTCTACTTTCATCGAAACTCCGGTGATAATTGAAGTGCCGATTTTTCATGATGGATGATTTTCGAATTAATCAGCTTCTCATAGAATGTCCGGGAGTAAAGCTGACTGTAAAAATCTTCGACTGTTTTTCTCAATTCACATCTCATTACATGATATGATGATTCCTGCCTGGGCCTGATAATCTGTCAATGTGAGTTTGGAGTCTGAGTGGAAGTTGCAGAAGCTCAAATTCCCGAGGCTCATTTAGATGCAGATCGCGAGGGAGTTTCTCTAAAATTTTGACAGGGAATGCGTCAAGAGAAGGAGTAATTTCCAAAGCGGGAAAATTCAACTCGCTATGTCTACCAGCTGATGGCTGCAAGTAAGTTGCACTTCATTTCAGTCAAGTAGTTCAATTCTTGAATCTCAGAACACAGGTGCGTACGATAGGGCATCGTGATAGATAGTTACCACTGGAGCCAGTCCCCAAGATCGTCAATTGCACCACTTTATGTTAAAGAATGGGAGATCTCAGTTCTAAACGCTCGAGCTTATCAAAAATCTGGATATGATCTCTCGGAGTTTGATACTCTTCGTTCTAGTTCTGAATTGGTTCTATCTCATTGATAATTACTGGGTGAGTGTCACCTCAATTAACTGGAATCGATTTCATCGGTATTGGATTACTCAAGATGATCATCATGTTTGGATCCACAGAATCTACCCTTGATGCCGTACTCACGTTATTCGATTGGTAAGAACAGTTAAAAATCATTCGTGTGGCATTATCATCACACCGTGAGTTTGTGATAAGAGATTGCTGAGCTTCCATGCGTTCATATCATGGGCTTTTGGAATTTCTGGAGCTCAGTTAAAAATTGATAGAATTATGAGACAGATCTTCGGGAGAATATATATCCTCTTTGTTTCAGTTACGTAGCTGACTTGGAGAACCTTCGGCCAACTTGAGGCCATACAAGATACTACTCGCAAACTGCAATTTAGCTCTTCCAAAGCCACAGCACATCCATTATGGATTATCAATATTGATCATCAATATCTCATCGCTGAAAATCCATTGTGCTCAGAGTGCAAGGATGCGACAAATGCCTCGATCGTAATTTTCACATTTCGCTTTGGAAATGGATTCCCTCTCGTCACTTTCAGGTCGAATGAATGGTTGGAATTAGTAGTTCGTGGTGGAAAGAAATAATTCTAATCACAATGGCTTTGTTATCAGTCGAGGGATCGACTCTGAATCAGGAATAGTCTTCCCATATGTGCCATGAAATGTGATACTTCCTTTACTTCGCTCAAAATAGTGTAATTTCTTTGTTCCGTGACTCAAGAGGCTCGAATTTGCGGATCTTGGCTCATCGGAAAACTCAACCTTGAAACGTTCGAAGCAAATTTCCATTGTTATGGAAAGCCACTAGACTCTGAAAAAGAATCAACAACGTAATCTGATACTGCCAGGGAATGTGACATCTATTTTACGGACCAAAAAATGTCTTTGTTGATTGAACTACCAAATAATCAAGCCGCGGCTTGTATTTCGATTCAAAAGTGTTCTTTCACGTCTGAATTCTAAAAAAAAAGTTGGAGCACCATCCAGACAGAACAAGATTTCAGTTGTTGAATTATTGTACCATATTCATCAAAGATGCAGCTGACGGCCCGGAACGGCGTGTAAAGAGAGTAGAAAAAGGCAACCATCATCTCTCTAAGCCATCTTCATATGTTACTGTCCGTGCATCATCTATGGGCATCAACCATTCCACAGTTGGATTGGACAAACTCGTCATTATGTAGAATTGCTAGCCACGGCTACCAAATTCCACAGATTCGATGGAATCGTTCATATTCGCATACGACAAATCAAGGGTCTCTCAGGACATTCACATCCGTGGCAACACATCTCAGTCAACCTAACCCGAGCTAAGCAACGATTCATTAGTACTTGAAATTCCAATCCAAATGCGTGGGCAAAAAGAGTCGCAAAGAGAAACACATCCTCGTGGCTATCCGGACAGAGAATACGGATGTGAATAGGGCGAAGCCATTTGCGTCTCGAGCGCAGAGACCCATTAACCACATCGTTTGGAAGAGGAAGTGCACCGACGCAGTAAAAATGTAGAGCGTCGAGTTTTCGTGGAACCTTTGCGGCAATCACAATCAGTGTTGCAATTGGCAAATGAGAACGAATGAACAGAAAGAGGATATTGAATGCGTGTATCTTGAGAGTCTCGTGGTGCATTTCCTCGTCTCAAATTTCATCTCTAATGATGCCTCTTAATGAATTCACGAATAAGTCCTGCGGATCCTCTCCATTTGGAAACTATGTGCCCTCAGATGAATCTTCAGAATATGTCGTGCTTCAAATCACTAGTCTCGTATCCATAGAATACAAAGCGACCGCCTCCTCATTAGGCTTGAAAGTACTGTGTCTGCTTTGTAAGGAACTCTATCGCCCTTGGATTCCTCAAATTTGCCCATAATATGCGATGATTCAAAACCGACCCAGATTACGCGATTCTCAAAGTACAGGCTGCTCCAAGTTTGGAGACATCCAAAGAGCTGAAATCTGGATCGGTCTTCAATAGTATAATCTATCGACAAATTCACATTCGCATTCTCATTTTGCGACAGTCTTCCAGGATTTTGAAACGAATTCTACAATCCACAATTAACGCATGCTGGATGCAGGATAATGCAAACTCTGGCAGTTTTTAGAAAAAGGCAATCTCCAAATGGAGTGGATTCGGCTGACGTCTCTGAATTCAGAATTCGGGGCTAGAAAATGTGGCAGGGGATCCGCGGTTTTCGAGAGGCGCAGGCAAAAGAGCGGAGCGAATCCCAGCGGGCACAGCCTCGCGTGCGGCAAATGAGCCGGAGGATGCAAATCAATCCCAGGGCGCATCGCGCAATGCAGAGCAGCTCCGCGGCCCCTCGCTCGCTGCCTATCCAAATTGCACGCGCTGCCGCTGTGGCGTTCCCTCCTCCTCTGCGCTCAGCCGTAGTCGAATGCACCCCATGGGTACGCTCACAACCGCACAGGCCTTCCGCGTGCTCGCTTTGCTGATCGCGTTTAGTCTCGTGCGCCTCTGCTCCCGTGAATATCGGCGCCCGACCTAAATGATGGGCGAGGAATATCGGCTTGATGTCTGATTATTCGCGGCGAGATGAATGCTGGGACAATTTCAAGACGCTGGAGCTGCTAGTGGTGTATTATATTAACCGAGAAATTATCGCATTTGCGTGAAAGCTCTACTTAATGAGCATGATGTGAATGACTCTGAGTTGCTCCGAAATAGGGCTAGTTCGCACTGCTTTGTCTTACCATACGAGGACCAATACGATCTTCTGGTGACATGCTTTACATGATACTCTTTTTTTAGGATCAAATCAGAAAAGATAGTGCCATTCCCTACAGGACTGTCAACCATCTGAGCTTTCGTAAATGAACTGCCGAAATGAAATAATAGATGCCGTGGCTTACGTTGTATGATTTATTCCGAAAAGCACTTGGAGTTTTCCTCAACGAAATTCGTAAGCCATCAGATGCACAAAAGCTCAAATGGCTAATAATTTCGTAGGAGTCGCATGTCTTCATCAAAGTCTCCATTCACTCGGCGAGAGCTATTGCTGAATTTTTCCGCTCAATCAAAATGATATAATCTCGACTACAAATGAAAACTCACCTGTACCTATAGGTTTCAATCGATCGAAATTGACTGATGAGTGAGTCTTAGCCCTTCACGAATGAATTTAAAACACTTCAAACCTCGTCACACAAGCTTATTGCTAACTCAGGTTAATGAATGGATGAAACAGAGATATGTGATGTCACTATTATCATCTTTCCACAATTGATTTTGTGAAGATTACGTTCGATCTTCACAAGAATGAGAACAACGTTACCTTGAGTTTTCTTCAAAAATTCGACGACTCTTTCTGAATTTCTCTGAGTTCCAACCAGTGAAGCCCAGAGTGTCTGGATGATTCATAATCTGTCGGCGTTTTCACATATTTTGGTGGAAAATGTGTTGGCTCATTCTTCTGAAGACGAGGAGAGTGATGAATGTGAACATGAATGCAGTCGAAAATTATGAGCCTTTGGAGGATAAAATGTATGAATGTTCATTCGATTTTTCGCTAGCGAAAGGGGCAAGCCCACCAGCGAATGGAGTCCGGTGTCATAGGTATCAAATTCTATTGTCACGTCGCAAGGTAACGCTAGTGTCGCGATGTTACTGCTGTCTGGGTAGAATGATAAACAGCACTTTATCCAGCGCCATGGATACCACCAGTAAAAAGGATCTCACCCTTCACGAAGCTCATTTTGAGCTCAATTCACTTCGCAACGCTGCTGCAAACGTGTGCGATATGTTTACGCGATGTCGGCCTGTCATCCACTCGGGTTGATCGGGAAACTCGAACCAAAATATTGACCCGAGTTATAAACGACCGCGTCTCATTTGTTTCAAAGATGAATTTATCACGTACTCTCAAGGATATTCCACGCATGCGAAAGAAAATTGCTGTACTTCATCTTTGGTAGAATATTCCTTTTTGTCTAAACATGAGATATCTAGGATACACTATCGATGAAAAATCTCCTCACCATCAGTGTTAGCCATGATCATACCTGCTCTTAAAAATGACCAAAATTTCACATGAAAAGATATCAACAATGATAAATACTCGCCAAAAAATTGAAAATTAATGAATTCCAGCTATGACGTTGGAATGAATTAGCAGATCACGGGATGTGTGAAAAACATGTATTTGACCAAAGAGGAGTATAAATAAACATAAATGGAGAAGATAAGAGACCCGATATTCAAACTTCCAGCTATTCATCTTCACCCCGTTCAAATTTATTGAAGGCCGATTGTTTTCAAACTTCCTTGTAAAGATGACATACCAACTGGGAAACAACAAGAAAAAGATCCGGTGGAAGTCTGCCAACCATCGAAATCAAACAACCAGAAGGAACAAGTTTTCTCGGGAATCTTTTCTCAAGCCGGGGATCAATTCAAGACTGTCGGATAGTTCCTCGAACTTCCGAATCCAGTTCATCGTTTCCAAAGGCATTGATGGATCAGAAGAAAAATGTCATTGTAAATGGAGGAGAATGGGATTTTGGATGATCAAATACTTGAGGAAAGTCTCACTGCACGGCCCGCTATCCCACTTTGAAAAACTATTATTATGCAGATCACCTCATCGCAAATTACCATCTGAGTTATATAGCTCTGATAGATTACCCCCCTGATTTTCATACACTGATAAATGTCAACTCTTTTCTTTAATTCATTTATCTAAATCACCATTAGTAATTGATCAACATTCATGACCCGATAGATCTGTTCACCTGAGATGGAGTAATATGAGTATTTCAATGGTTTCCATATCTGCGTAAAACGTTTGAGAAATCCAATATTGTTATGCAATAGAAATTCGTTCTTGGACTGTGCAAATAAGAGAACTGTGAGAACTTCTTTGCTCCTTGGTTCACATCAACAATGCTTGTGATCATTACAGAATCGATCTCGGCGTGTAGGCTGATTTCGATAAAAAGATGGTTTACAATTGGTTTGCTAACAATTGAGTCTTGGTGAAATAGGAACCAAGAAGTCAGATAAAACATTGTCACCGCTTGAAGTACATGTCAAGGACCAAAGCGGGCGAGGGACTCTGATGAAATCGCTCTACGCCGTTCCAGTACTTCTTCCCCTCGGCAACTTTTTTAAAGCATTCGGTCGTTTCGTTCCATGGACGCAGAAAAAATGGCTGGACACCATCTTGAACTTATTTCAAAATGTAAACAAATAGAAATCTCGAGTAGCTATCCCTGGTAGAAAATGGGAATGAAAATGGACAGAAATGTGCCAAAACTGGGCAGTTTCTGGTCTAACTGGCCAGAAATTGGTTATTTATGGCTAGTTTTTGGCCATCTCATTTTCGCATTTCTACCAGGGTACTGCACAGAGAGATTTCAATATTCATGGGTACAGAGTACCGTGTATCGGGCGAGCTTTAGGCAGGCCAAATCAAGACTGA
The DNA here is from genome assembly GCA_030522705.1 of Eretmocerus eremicus. Lineage (NCBI taxonomy): Eukaryota > Metazoa > Arthropoda > Insecta > Hymenoptera > Aphelinidae > Eretmocerus > Eretmocerus eremicus. The sequence continues at coordinate 31,102 of JAPYYZ010008901.1, forward strand.
GTGCAGGAAGGAGTGGAACACCGTCATTCCAAATACTTCTCATGTAATGCCCGGGACTTTTACTCGAATGAGAACTTCTCGATATAAATTCACTAGCGTGCTCATACGCCCGTGATCCTCTTCTTCTTCTTCTTTTACTTTTTGGCCATATCTTTCTGCGACTGAGCAGATTTGACTTTAGCTATTGCACAAGTTGACGTTAGGTTAAGATAAACTTGTTGTCGGTACGGAGTTTATTGGAGGAGTTTATTGGAGGTAGCTTGAGACGTTTCTGTGGCCGGAAAGCGGTGAGTGGTGTAGTCGCACAGGCGCCTCCTTATTCCTGTGAGCCCAATGGATTCTGGAATCACTTGGCACCGGCTCGTTACCTCATTACACCTGGGAACACGGATTTGGGGGGTGAGGGAGGTCAGGGAGGTACACT
>JAPYYZ010008907.1:0-15972 GCA_030522705.1 Eretmocerus eremicus
TTGTTATATAAATTTTTCTAAGACTCGGTTGTAAAAATGTTACCTTTTATACAGCCCTGAAGAGGCCGACATTAAGGTCGGCGAAACGTTGGCTGAATACCCAAAATAAAGCAAGGATAGTCCAGTGAACCCACGAATTTTTATTGAATCGACCCAAAATTATCGATCCGCCTGGACACGCAAAAAAAATCCAATCTACAAATAAAATTGACGCAATTTTGGAGGCAATTTGACAATTTTACCATGAGAATAGACTTCAGTCCAAACGTATCATTCAAATTATTCAAGAATGCTTCTAGATTTTTAAATGGTTCGTTCAAGCTATTTGCCGACAATAGGAGATCTTGGAAATGGTGACATACCTGTCAAATAAAAATTATCAGGAAAAGAACTCTTCGATATCATAAGCCCAAAATCGATCTCGTTCTCCGCCCGATGATTCTGTGTGATAAGTCCTTTCAACGGTTCAGAATCTATTATGAACCATGAAAGACAACACGGCCCCGTCCGCGCGCGCACACACACGCACACGCACAAGGAGAGAGAGAGATGGTAAAATTTCGGGAGTAATTGTATGAAAAAAGAGGGATGGAATAGGCTACATAGAATCACTACATCTTGGCAAAAGATACATAAAAGTGAGGTTCAATACAAATAAGAGACGTATCAGAGGATTCAACAAGAACTTGATTGGAGCAAGATAGGTATCTGGCGGTATGATTATAACGCATCATTCTTGAAAAAGCGACAGGATCCAAATCTTGTAAATCTCCGCACGTCGTCGCATCCCTCGATCATTTGAGAACATTGAGATAACCTGAAATTTGCTCACAGAATCACAAAAATACGCACGGGAGTTCACTTGCATGGATTTTCATGGGTGTAAGAAACTTTCAGCCGTCTGTTGATTTGGCTTACAAACCCCCCAATCGTCTTGTGAGCGAGAAGCGTGCCTGTTACGTACAGTTCCCAGTTTTCTCTCCCTCGCAGTCAATGAGAAAAGAATAGGTCCGATATTCGAACTGGCCATTTTTCATTCCCTTGCAGTATTTTGATCCCTCATTTGTGATTCGGGATCAAAAAATTACTCGCAGAAACCGGTTCCCCGCCTTTGTATGAGAATCCGCTATTCACAGGCTACAGGGCTCATTGATACGTATTTGCGGTTTTGTTGACAGGAGACAGTCAAAATCGGCTCATCGTAATCAATAGCTCAGCGCATATCATCATAGTACTTGAGACTCACTTTGTCAATTCAAGTTGAGAACAGACGTGGTAAACTTGTCCATTGTATGCAGTATCATGAGTTACGTGCAAGAATACACACAGTGAACCGCAGATGACTTGTTGTACTAGTTTGATATAATATCCGTCCTCGTAACCAAAATAGTAGTAGTATAAGGGCAGTTCCATCATACGAAGCGTTGCATTCGGGGTCGAAAAATATCTCACATGCTCTCGTATCACATTTATGCTTGCGAATGCAGACACTGACGTGACCATGAGAGCTGAAAGTAAACATGATTAGAAAGATAAGATTTCTAGTGAACGCGACTTCCAAATCGAGCTCGAATCTGGGAATGCCAGATTTTCGTTAATCCCGGTGGTGTGGGACGATCGCATCCCGGAGATGAAACTTAAGCATCAACTTACGCAATTACTTTTGTGATTGAAGTCAAATGACGAATTGTCGAATCATTGTTACTAGAACTGGACAACGCGTGCGTTGCGCACGTAAGGTCTACTCGTCCTGAGTAGGACTCATGTCAAAAATATGTACTTATCAATTGTTGAGAGAATTGAACCCAGGATCTGATGAAAAAGCTACAGAACTTCGAGAGGCGCGCGTTCCGCGCAAAGGATCGACAACCGCTGGAAACAATTCATATCGAGACTCGTATCAAGGGCAGGTGTTAGTCAATTGTTGAGAGAATTCAATTCAAAATTAATCCAAAGTTCAAATTCACGCGCGGAGATCAAAACATGCTTCAGAGAATTCATTTTAAAAGAATGAATATGTCAATGATTGATAAAAATCTCTCGAGCAAGTAACTGAACAAACAGATTCCGAAGGCACATGCATGTCCGTGTCAAGGAAAAATCCACGCCGAGGCATTGGATCGGTGAATCATCTTGAGAATCCTACCGGACCCAAAAACATCTGACAGAGTATATACCAACGGCATGTATTCTCCAATTGTTGAGGAAATTCTATTCAAAATCCAAATTAAAATTTGCAGTCGCGCGCGAGATCAAAAGATTCTGAATAGATTTTGTACTAAAGAAATGAACTTTCCTAAATGAGATAATTTAGAGCATTTAATTGAGTATCTTATCGAGCGGGCAGATTCTGAAAACGCTTGAAAGATTTCTTATAAAAAATGTATGTATTGATTATTTTGAAAGTCCTATCGAGTATCGACGAACATTGGACATACTTCATAAGAAGGGCATGTATTTGTCATTGTTGGAAAAATTATATTCATAATCTATTTTAAAACTCGAATTCCCTCGCACAACTTGCGCGCAACGCGAAGAACAATATTTTTATTAGAGCTCAAATCGGGAGAAAGAGTTTGTCAATATGTCAGTCATCTCAAAAATCCTATTGCGCATAGAATTAAAAAAGACTGTGAGAATTCAAAACGACGCAGGCTGAGTTATCGACCGATGGTCTTCATCATTATCCTCCGGCACGGAAGAGGTTACAAATAAAAGAAGTGAAGACAGCGCGAAGATCGATTGCGAGATTATCTATGCTCTTTTTTTCATTCAAATTACGATGGCCACAATCTTAGTCAAATTCATGGTAGGCATACCTTACCTTATTCAAGCGCGACAGCCAGAGCTGTAACGGAGTGATATGTGGATGAAGTAGATAACTGTAGGAATATAATAAGAGCCGCGTCGTATTCAAATCCCCGTTTATAATATGGTCATTCAGCTGGCAGCGTAGTTGATAAATAAATGTAAGGGCTTGCGCCTCGCATGAATATCCGAACTCCATTAACATCAACTCCACGAGCTGTCATCAATTCAAACTCGCCACCGCCGAAACAATAGCGACGCCCCCGCACTCATCTATGGCTACGAGTGCGACAGAGACAACGAGAAAAGGGCCGCCATCGGACCCACGCCGAGGGCCCGGAGCAGCGCCGCTCGCCAGAGCAACATAGAGCAACACGAACTGGCCCCGCGTTCAGATCTCATTCCAAGCGCTTCTCGCTTATCTGATTTGTAGAGTCTTTGAATCTTTCGCATTTACAATATACGCTCTTTTAGTTATTCTATAATTGTGTGTGCAGCTCATTCACCCTTCTCCCTACTCACGTCGGCGAACCAAGGTAAAATCAAGCATAAAATCATTCTTTTACGTATGGACCAGTCGAGATAAACTCATTCATTACGTCCGAGTCGAATCAAATAATTCAGTGTCAAAATCTGCAATATCCCTAGAGTCAGGACGTAACAGAGCCACATTACCATACTGAGCTATCGGAGCGCTTGCGTCTCGCGGCAACGTCACCTGATACACCGAATCAAATGATATCGCACGCGATGAGAATCGTAACGATCTCGACCGAGAGGCAGCAAACCTCGGATATCGAAGTTGTCCATTGAAAAGGTAGGACTAGGATCTTAACGCGCGCGAGCGTGCGGGTGCGTTATCTTCACAACGGGCATCTCAATTTTGGTATTCGCGGGAGAACCTTGTGACGAGCGCGCTCCGCGCGCCTGCGATGCTTGGGTCCTTGCGCCATGCTGACAGAGCAGTGATGCCAGAATGTTCGTAGAATCGACGCGCAAGCGTTATCTTGAAAGTAGGTGTCTCAATTGTGAGATTCGCGAAAAAACCTTGCGACGAGCGCGCTCCGTGCGCCAGAGACACTTTTCAAATTTCCGCGCCATACCGACCGAGCGAAAACGGCAGGATGCCCGTGGAACGGCTTCCGACGCGCCGCCGCTAGAAGAGCTTCTTGCGATCCCGACACCATCACGAAGACGACGCACGAGCGTAACACACTCTCACAAATCTGCGAGATAGGCACACGAACGGGATCAGCTGACGTTCGAGTTGGAACGGACGCGTCGACTTTTTGAGATCGACTATTGCCCAATAGGATAGGGGATAGTCTAACTTGTATTTGTCTACTCGTCGATTAGCCCAAATCGGACGAGTATTCGAGAAAAGTGGGAATGGCTCGACCCCAGCTACTTCCTAAGCTATCAGATAGGCAGATATTTGGGACCATCTTACTCGTGAACTCTTCCCATTTGGGCCAGACGAGGGAATGACAAAAACAAGTCAGACAATAACGAGTCTACGACAACTCTTCGTTTGAGCCAAATCATCGAAGTATTAGTGTGAGTTGATCCCCAAGTTCAGCAAGCACGACTCCTGTATCGCCATAAGACACGAAGAAGGAAATGCACGGCAGTTCTGAATGTGGATTCAATCCCATCTATCATCCGCCCACCCCTAGAATTGGCGTATGGAAGGTTTTTTGCGTGCTGCAGAATCATTTTCTCATGCTGAAAAAGATCAAGCATTGAGCCGAATCCCTTACAAATGTGATCGTGCAAACTTTCGGATGAAAGGTCACTTCTTTGGAGTATTTTCCGGATGATCCCGAACGGAAAATATTTCTGAAACATACCATGGAGGCAGCGGAGAAGGGGGCAAGGCCCAAGGACTGAAAAACATCTTTGAGGCACTTCTGGATTCAGTTCACTAATCGTACTGCGCAAGCGCACGTTATAACAGCTCTAAAAGTTATTTCACTCCACGCCTGATTCGATTCTCTTGAAAATTCACTTTGCTAGAGTCAAAAATCCGCGAGGCCCAAAAAGGGTCGACAACACTTCCAAGCTTCAAATATGGATAGGTTTATTCCTTACTCTACCTTATCAATTGACTTTAGCAAAAAGGCATGTAAAAAAATACCTTCCAGCCCTTTCAGTCGAGCCTGTCAACGTTTGAATGGGTGGGGAATCCCAGTATATAAGTGCACTATACGCATTCTCCCTAAATGTTAACATCTTTAAGATTATGGAATTTGGGTAGACTCTTTACCTGCGTAAGTATAAAATATTTTGAGAGCACTCTGCGCGTGTCTTTGCATCATCTCCACCTCATCCGGGTCAGTCCGCTCATTCCAATCAGAAACAATGCGATCGTAAATAGCCTTACGCTGGAATAGATATAGACATACTCATGAGAAGTACGATTTGAATAGCGAGACCTTAAATTTCGATCTCATCATATTCGTGCGAAAGTAGTCCCTGAAGAATTCAACCAAAGCATCATTAGTTATCGTATGAAGAGAGACCTAGGATCGCAATTGTATGCGATGAATTTCGAAAAAGTTCCTGTGAACCATCCCCCCGTCCGAGGCAAAGAAACCAGAGATGTTCCCGAGTATGATTCTTGGCGATCTACTCATTGAAATTCTTTTTGGCTCAATTTTGGATTCAGAACAAAATGGAATAGGTTTGAAAACTGACATTAAATATCTCTTCCGTGCAATAAGCCGAGTGACCATGCGATGTGCAGGACATGGATACTTCGACAACCCGACCCTGAAATCTCAGCTTGTTCATTAGGCACATCCCATTTTCATACCTTGTCACGGTAAATCCAACTTGAGGTTAACTTCAAAGCCGCAATTTCGAGAACTAGGCATGCACCGAGCGCTTCCAATGCACTGTCAAAATCTTCCCTCAAAAATAATATGGTCTGTATGCCCTGAAAGTTAATAATGTCATCAAATTTCTTCATCATTTCAGGATGATAAAATACTTCTTTTCAATGAATTTATCATTGGAAACCTCTGATCATGCAGAGATCAGTAGGTTTACTCGGAATGTGGGATTCCTATTGTGGTCTTATTGGACAAAGCACTGATACGAAGTGCAATCAAAGTTTTGAATGAGAATACAGTCCAGAGCGTAGTCCTTGCAAGGAGATAGTTTTCACTCGTTCCAGGGGGTTTCAAATTACAAGGAGACTGTAAAATCCTCATCGTGTTAAATTTCATCATTTTCGTATTTAATATCCATCAATAGTATTCCAATTCTGAGAATTGCGAGATCACACAACCCTGTGATTGTACAATTCTCGGTGCATCATTAAAAAACTCACACCGTGCAGATTCACTCCGTACGGTGAAGAGTAGAATGATGAAGAATCGCATTCTGAAATCAAAAAGTGATTTTGCACAAAGCTCGTGAGTTGACACGAGATTTCCGACAGTTGAAGTTCGCAAATACGAGACATGATGAATATCTGACATGCAAACAACGATAGACGAGAAAAAACTAGTTCAACAGGCTCGAACGATAGTGGTAGAGTCCGCTCGTTTTATGCTCACTGTAATTTCTGAAATCAGGTCGAAATGATCACAATTTTGGGGGCAAGGACTTTCCTGTGGATATGTGAGTGACATATACCGCACTCACTCTCTCTCTTTCTTGTATTGTGTTTTTTTTTCCTTGATAAGCTGAGGAAGTTCACGAATGGCTGAGTGAATACGTTGTTTCAATAAAAAAATGAATAGAAGAGGTTATGATAGTATGCATTCTTCGATACAAGGACGCACATTGTGATTTCCGTTGAAAGGATATTTTTCGGCCCAAGAGCGCGAGGGACTGGAATATCAAGAGAAAGTGGAAACCTTCACACCCGGGTATCGAAAGATATTTTGTGACCTTCTGAGAGTAGATACAAGTCGATGACCAGTGCGCAAATCAGCCGTCTCATGCACAGACGATCACAAAATAGTATATTTCGATACAATAATGTAAATACTGGCTTCCGCATTTCCAGTGACATTTTAGGCCCGAACCGAAGTCGATGGTCTAACTCATTGAAAAAAGGTATGGACCCGATCTCAAGAGTCCACGTGAAAATCCCCGTGAGAATTCCGTGTGGAATCTCTCGTGGAATCCCCGTGGATTTCCCGGGGAATTCTACGGGGAAAGTCCGATTTGCCATGTGGAGCTCCCTCTAGGATTTCCCCGAGAGGAATTCCTCGTGGGAAAAATTCCAGGAGGCATCTCTTGGATATTCTACGAGGAACTCCACGTGGAATCTACGAGAAATTATACGTGGAATTTTCACGGGAATTTCCACAATTGCTTTTTCGATAAGGGTACGTGGTCACCGGTGGTCACGGTCTACCAGTGGTAAGTGGTTATATTCCCATCGCCATTATCAGTTCGGGCATCGGCGCTGGGGCGTAAGTGTGCGATTTATCTTTCAGAAAATTTGCTCATATCTTCCGATGCATGCTCTGAGCCTGTACACCGCTTCTTCGACGATTCTCTCTGCAAAAGTCCGGCTTTCATTTGTTGTCGACAATTTTCAGTGTAAATTATGGATTTTGGTAGAAAGTTGCAGTGATTTTTTCTTAATGAATCTGAGAGATCGAGAAAAATGCTATGTGCAATGTATTTTCGAAATTTTTTCACAGATTTATTCATCAAAGTATGAGCGCTCCAAAATCAAAGTTGGGCGCCGTGCGAGGATTTCCATCGGAGAATTCGATTGAAACATCCACTCAAAATGCTCTCATCTCAATTTTCATCTCGTCAGAAGAGTCATGTGATGGAACATTCTAAAGACATAGAATATTCTGATTGCTCGTATTTCCAAGTCAATTCTTCGACTCCACTCGAGGTCTTAAGCTGCTGTTGGAAGTCATAGAAATTTCGAGAAATCATCTTGCTACGAAAGTGTTTGCAACTCTTTCGCAAATAGATTTACATTCATATCTCACTCAGATTCAAATAACTAGGAAATAATCAGGTTACACATCATAGATCATCTTATTTCCATAAATCTTATCTAGATATATGAATATCATATCACGCATTATTCCAAGTCAATATTCATTGGCAGTCAGTCAGCCAGTCAGTCAAACAGTTATGTCAACGTTTACAGTCAAACAATTCTTATCTAGACTCATCCGCCCACAGATTTTTTTTGTTGACATTCTGTGTGTGAAAGTTGACTTTGCGTACAGTTTGGCAACTTTCAGTCACAGATTGTGGATAAACATAATTCGATGTAGAACGTATTTCTACGCCCTTGTATCAAAATGTACTATAACATTGTTTGTAGTCCATTTGATATGTTTTCTTACCCATCGGAGACGTTTTATACAATTAGGCGGCCGGAGGAGAGGTTTTTCAGCAGCAATATATCCTTTCAACTAGACGACGTTTCACATTTCTGCACCCTCGTGATCATTCCGGATCTCGCCTTTGGTCCGGAAAATATCACTCGGAGTGCGGAAATCAACTTTCCCGCTCTTGTATTCAAATATACTATTGTGATCTTCTGCTAGTAAACAAATGTCAATGGCCAACGCAAATCACTCATTTGCGCACATAGGATCACGAAATGGATGAAATATTTGAGTTTAATGTTTTGAAGAGTTTTGTGCGATTGTCGAGACTCATAGAAATTCTCTGTGGGATGTGAATTGACGAGGTTCTCGTCCCATACTTACTGTTAAAGATGCTGCAATGAGTTGTATCAATGATTGACTTGTTACGAAGAACGCGTTGATCGTACTATCCCCGTATGGCCAACAACCTCGGAGACTCTCAAGTATCGACACTATTCGCCAGAAAAAAACCGTGGTTAATTCCATTGTTCCAAGGTTCGTAGCACTTGTATTATCTTTGCCTGCAGAAACCTGCAAGATGTTGAAAAATGGTAACAGTGAATGTTAGACAGAGATCATTATTTGATTCATCATGAGATACACTGTAAAAAATTGGTTGAATTTCAACCAAAAATTCAACCAACTGGTTGAATTTTTTATTCAACCAGGTTGTTGATTTTCAACCGGGGGGTTGAATTTCAACCAGGTTGTTGAATTTTTTTTCAACCAGTTGGGTGAATTTTTGGTTGAAATTCAACCAATTTTTTACAGTGTAGAGCTGAGCCCTGAATCGGCTCTTCATTACCCATAGTGAGGCGGACTTTTCAAAATTTCCGTGAAAACGCATATTTCCCGAGATATTAGCAGAAAACCATAATTCTGCACTCAAAATTGTTAATAACAAGCAAACGGCGGGGTTTACGGGCAAGCGACCTCGCAAAATCGTTTCAGCGCCTCAAAATATATGGGAACACATCTTCAAGCCATCTGGACATCCGATTGCATACTCGGACCCCCCCAAGCACCCGGACTAATGAAGACTCAGTCATAGGCTCTCAATAAACAGCCTGCGAGCTTGTATGAAAAATTTATCGACTTCCAACCAAAAATTCAACCAACTGGTTGAAGTTTAACCAGGTGGTTGAATTTTTTCTCAACCAGGTGGTTAAATTTCGTGTTCAACCAGCGGTTGAAATTAAACTTCAACCAGTTGGTTGAAGTTTTTTCCAAAAATTTTTTACAGTGTAGCAATGATCCTAACGATTTCCTCAGAGGCAAGAGGTAGTGGTTATTAGAGAAGGGGTGAGTGGTATTTTTTAGAATTTCGGAAACGACCTTGTATGGCAAATCTTATCCACGATATATATTTTCGTCTTCCATTAATTATGTATTTTTTTTTCATTCAAGGTGCCAAGTCTACGATGACGTTAATTTATTGTATACCTGATGTGACGTGGCGAGGGTTAATTCTTCCAGAAAGAACGCGAGTTATGTGGAAATAATAGCCTTAATGAATATCGAGTAAATTACGAGAGAGAGAGAGGATAATTGTCGTGTGGCTGAAGAAGCTGGCTAAAGGAAGTCTGCTACAGTGCGGCTCGACGTCGACGACAAGTCCAGTAAAACTTTCAATTCGAGGGCGATTAAACAAGAATTGGCTCTCCTAGCAATCTGAAAACTATCGCATGCAGTTGAATTCACATTTCAGCCACGTGTCCGTGAGTCCGCCTCTACGCTAACCACGTCGCAGCCTCCCCTATGACCGATCAAAATCGGCGAGGAATGCGATGTGGCCCCGCAATTCACGAAGATTGCGTGCGTCCGACTTGGAAAGATGAAATTCCTCCGTTTCATCTTCCGCAAGAACTCAAACTCAATTGTTCTTCTTAAATTTCAATTGGAGCACAAATCAATAAATTGAATAGAGTCATTCCTCTATTTTAAAAACAAATATAATACTCGCCCTTGGAAATATGTTCAGTCAGATTCAAAATATATATACATATTAGGAGAATGTTTTATCAGATTCAAAATATTTATATATCAAGAGCAAGAATCGTAAATTCATATTATGTGCACAATTCAGTCTGGAACATTCATTGACATATGAAAGACTGTATCTGGATATAACCGATGCTTGGCATTCTTGAACATGGCGTCGTTGGCAATTTTTTTTCTGATGCTACGAGCGAAAAAGGTGTTCTGTGGAGCATTCAATGACGTTTACATGGTTTTGAGATTTTGTCAATCATCAATATACTGATCTCTGAAAAATCATGTCAATGCCTTGATGTTATTCGGACTGTTCATTACCTCCTCAAGAATTTTTCGGAATCAAACAGACAGGCCACAGATAGCGTGATGCTGTCGATATGGCTCTAATCATCATTCCGAAAGAGAGCTCAAAGTACTGACTCACTTTTTCAAGAATCCGAATTTTCTGTACATCATCCTCGTCATCCATTCATTGGTATTAGTATACTTATTCATTTTCATCTGAAAATTCCTCTGAATACACACCGATGGAATAAGAATGAATGCTAATTCATTATGAATCGAACAAACTATCTCCCCTTGATCATTGTTGTGAAGTGCAAAGAATAATCATTATCTGAAGATTCCCAATGATCCTACAGTTGTGTCCTCAAGACAAGTATCGTTCCAGTGATCCAATTCGAGTAACTCCATCATGATCCAAATTTTTTATTACACTAGTGTGTAAAGTTGGTGTGCAAAGCCCAAAAACTGTGTGTAAAGCAGTGCTTTTTACATAGTGTTCGAGGAGCACCTGCTTTACTCACGGTTTTAGTGTTATCGCATATTTTTCCGGAGTGGCGCAGATTTGGCAAGTCACAATGGGTACAATTCTATATCATGTTGCTTAACGGAGGGGGGTGAAGCTCATCCGAAATAGTATATCAAAACAGCTCCAACTCTCGGATGGAGAAAAAAGGCGGCACGTCAACTGAGCTCGGGTTCGTGAAAGTATATGAACTGTATCGACATAAGGCGGGATCGTGTCACGATGATTTGTGCTCAGCCCTTCGTATATACATATCCACTCAAATCTCATTTGTTGCTCACATCTTACATTTAGGATATTTCATATTTTCTAAAATTCCTGCGTCAATATCGAATTTTTTAACCTTGAGCAGACGGGAAATTTTCTCAATGAAATTACCTCCTATTTTCATCAAAGTTTTTATGTATAATGATTATATAATGAATTCATTAGGCCTTAGGCCGATAAAGTGGCCATCCCAGTTCTCAAGCCCAAAATGTTAATTTTCTATAGCTCAGTATAATTCCATCGCAATCTTTGGAGAACTGTCAATATTTGTAATTGGTAATACTTGATCATGTGATTATTCGATACGGCTTTGGGCCGATTGGAGAATCGTAATTTCAAGAATATAAGCGAACTTGTTGAAATGAGTTGCCGTATAGTTCGAAGTCAAAGAGTGATTTGTATGCCCCGTGTACAACTCTTTCCTGAAATTTTCGTCTTGTTAGATATATCAGCTTCGACATCGACTTAGCTTTCCACTGTGCTTCGGAAGGAGTATGATCACAATAATGAGACATTAATTCCGATAATAGACGTCCAGTTGTTTGTATTCGCTCGTATAATGATTTGAAGTATTGGTACTCATCTAATTCTCGTATCTTCGCGAACCTCTTCTTTGGCGAATTATCACATTCCATCGATGAAGTATACGGTGAATAATTGGGAAAATTATATGAAGCACCGTTGGTTCGTTTTTTTCTGTCGGGGGGCTGCGTCCCGCGAGCCCCCCTGTCCCTGCGCCCAAGACGACCCACCCCATCCCACCTCGCCCCGTCTCCCACACAAGAGATGATCATACGAATCATGGTTGATGCAGTATGTTCTGTTCATGCTCTGCGTATGCCCAACTTTCCGCACAATATTATAAAAAAACATATTGAGCGACTCTGGGGAAAGCTTTCCACCCTCGTGCAAGCTTTCCCCCTCTTGTGATGCTTTCCACTCGGATGAGTATCCATCACGCCCGTGTGTCAGGCATCACAATCGCGCGTAAAGCATTGCACTCGTGCGAAAAGCAAGCTTTTCGCCATCATGGCTTAACATACTATTGAGCTCGTCATTAAATGTTCTCATTCGTGGATCTGAGTTCTCATGAGAACTTTTTATTTTGTATTATTGACTGATTCCCGTATTTTCGTTAATCTGAATGAGTTTAGTAGAATCTACAGACATCCCATAAAATATTGAGAACTGAGAAGATGCCGAAAGCAATTGAATGAGCGATGGATATTCAGAGAGGAGAACTTGATGAGAGAGCGGATTCGTTCACTGGGACGTTACCCTCAATATTTTTGCTCAGCCCGTTACAAAAGAACGCTTATGCAGAAGTAAAGTTTCGATCACTCTTTTCAAATTTGTGATACCATACGCGTGGGTCAGCTAGAGGACTCTGATAAGATCAAGGATTATCTCTTATGGAATTTGATTTAGTCATCAATCCTTCTATCAGAACAGATAGTCATAAAATATTCGGATAAAAATGATATCACCTACGAGCAATGGGCAACTGGATCATCATTATCATCGATTAATAGAAGTATGATAGAGATGCATTTTGTATTACCTGTGATCATATGGATCAGTTCTCTGTCGACTATTCATTGGCTATTGGGATCAGATACTTTACGGGAATCGTCTTCGCCACTGAACATCACGACTATCACGATGAAATATAATGGCTTAAGGCATGGAGGTAATTATCTAAAAATCTACCAGGGGCTGCCATTACTAATAATTGGAGTCATTCTAAAAATCGCTCATGGTCGGTGAGGCAGAAATCGATTGATGGTATTCGATAGCTCGCAATGCTGAGTGAACTAAAATGTGTCATTTAAATGATATATTCAAGTTGTAGACCTGGTGGAGCTTCCACCTCATTCGAGACATAATTTTTTTGATTGAATCCCTCACAAAGAGACTCACTAATTCGTCATTGCACTGCAATTTGACGTGGATTGATTAAATTTCACGCTCAACGCATGAAATTTTTATAAGCTACGGAGAATCGTCATCGAATACAACCAAACCGGAGCAATCAGTTCACCGAAGATGTTACTCCTTGGAGCCCTTGAAATCTCAGTAATGCCCAAACTTCTTCTAATCCTACAATCTTAGAGACTCATTTTCATTTATAAAGAGATAAAGAGTGGACATTCTCGAGAGGAAAATATTTTATAATCCTATTGTATCTCTCGGCATCTTATGCTAGGGTACCATATTATAGAATTCGGGCATGGTATAGTACGACTCAGTCAGATTAATATCTATCACATTGGGAAGTTTGTAAAGCTCCCTTCCGTCCTTTAATGGTGGTGTGAGCCCTTTGATACTTTTTGTGAATGGGTTCTTCTTTTGTGCGATCTCTTCTAGATCGAAGAAAATTCGCGAGAGAACGTTCAACATTAGTATCTAAGAGTCAACTCGTGGTATCCGTGTTAAACCGATGATTTTTCATCAGAATCGAAATTCATAGAATGACTGTCCCAACATCCTTTGTGACTATTGTTATGAATCTCCAGACCCCGCGTACTCATGAGTGTACCGTTAATCTTTTCGTTCCCGGACTCTGATGATCGGAACAAAATTGTCCGCTGTAATGAAAGACTCCAATGAACTTGATATCAACGGACTTTATTGCCTAAGTCAGGTCAATCTTCATCAAATTTCCGACGTTTCAGGTGCATATAATACACCCCTCATCAGGGAAAATCTGAGCAACAAAAAATCTTCAGTGAAATTCACAATGGTATAATAAATACGTCAGCACTAGCTACAACATGAGACATTTGAAAATCGTACAGTTATTGAATTTCGTACCTGCTACGCTTACCATGGAAAATTACAGTTGGAAGGGTGACTGAGTAGCTACTTTTAGACCCATGATGGATCAAACAGCGGAATCATATTTGTCATTTGAATGTGAGATCTAGAGATCAGAGCAAGGTACAGTCGATGTGAGAGCAAGCAGTATCGTGATATTCAAGACTTGAAAAGAAGAGCTCATCTCATTTACAGTTTTTCAAAAATGTTAGCACGTGTAATGTTAGCGTGTATATCGGGCACGCATACTCGTTGAAGTTTTTCTCTCAGCAACTCGTCGAATTTTTGGTCCAGGAAGGAAATGTGTGTATGATTCCGAAAAGTGTCATGGCACAAAACTTTTTGGAATCATATGCACCTTTTCTTCCTGGACCATTAATTCAACCACTAGTTAAAAATTCAACCCGTGGTTGAGAGAAAAATCCCAACCAGTGGTCGAAAATTCAATCAGTGGTTGAATTTTCACTGAGGTGGTTGGCACTTCTGGTTGAATATTCAACCATCTTCATACAGTGAACTTATAGGAGTCTGACCCTTCTCTCACCGGCGAACCGTGGACGCATTCGAAAAATGTAATTATGACATGGATTCTTCAACGAAAAGCTCTGGTTCTTAATGACGAAATTTGAGTATCACTCGCAAAAATTAGAATGATAATGTCTCATATTCTGCTCCAATCATTCGAGGTGATCGGTTTTCGACCCTACACTTATCGGTTACAGACTTCATACTCAACAACCATCGCACGCGATTTCGAACACCAAAGAGATCGCCATGAGAGTGGACCCCCCGGACACGAAGGTGATCGTCAGTATTTCACAATCAAAAGGATTTCCCATCTATCTCCACCTCAATGATGAAAGATCATCACAATTACTAGCGAAAAAATGTGATAGTTATGAACACCAAATTGAGTCACATAGATTTGGCAAGACCGGTTTACGTCGATAAGGATCCCTACATGGAGTATTAGCCGCAGTTTCGAGTTTTTGAATGATGATGAGGATCGTCATTATACGGCCAAATCGTCGTAAGTAACTGCGGAATGGGATAGATTTTAGCAGGAAGAATTGATTAAGTTCGATCTCCATTGTTCAACGAGACCATACGATAAAACTGCCAGGCTAAAATATAACCAATGTTCGTAATATAACCAATGTTCGTCAATTCTGACCCAATTGGAGTATCTCCTCGAATCACATTAGATGGAAATGACGAAGACAGTGATGAATTTTAGTAAATTGTATTATAATTGTGGAATATTCTCATCGCATAGAATAACAATTCCCAATATAAAGTCAAGAAACTAAAAACAATTAGACTACGAATGATTTTTAACACAGACTTTCTCACGAAGCACAACCTCCATTCAATTATATTAAATGATAAAATATAAAATTATATATTATTTAATTGTATAATATTAAATTAGATAATATCAAAGGGTCTGAGCGGTTAAGAGGGGTGAATCGGCCCTCGTCAGGTATCATCTCCGGACTAATTTTCCCCAGTTTTTGATCCCGAAATATGAGGAAAGATCCCGAAATATGAGGAAAGAAAGAGGAATTAGGCCCAGATATCACGCCGCTCCGTGTGGCACCCTGAAAACCATCTAAAAAACGCTAATAACCTACCTCTCTTCAATTGGTTCGCTCTCTGGCGCATTTCAACCAATCATTCTGAAATTTTTTTTGCATATTCTTAAAACTATAGCAATTGGGAGAAAAATATCTACATATCGGAAGCTGGCTGTTTAACCCCCCAAAAAAATTCATACAATCTCAAAATTGACATAACTTTTCAGGATCGCTTTGAGTATCCATAGAAACCTATTTTAACGTATTTGCCAGGTAATTTTGCATCGATTTATGATTTTTTGGATTTTTTTCAGGTAGTGGAAAATGGTCCAGACCC
>JAPYYZ010008909.1:0-11564 GCA_030522705.1 Eretmocerus eremicus
TGGAGATTCCGATCGCGGAGCAGCCGGACTTCTCGGCTCGCGCTGCGAAGCGTGAAGAGACGTTTACATACATGAATGCAAAAAGGGCCAGATCGTGGTGGGTATACAGAGGGAGAGTCGAAGGTGGCGCGCGTTTGTCGTGGCGCGCGGCCCGGGACGTTGGGCTTGGGCGAGCTGGAGCGAGCGCACTCAGTCGTACAGCACCGGTGCGGCGGGTGGCGGCGGGACAGAATCGCCAGAGCGATTTGTCCCGTCTGTTAATTAGTGAAAAAACGGAGTATGAATCTCGAGCGATCGTATATTACCGCGCCCGTAATGGATGGGATTACAGCTGCTGTGTTAAATTAAACCGAGTGCGGCGGTGGCGGCTCACTCTCTCCCTCTCTCCGTTTATATACATATACATATATACGCCCTCTACAGAAAGAGAGGCAAGAGAGCGAAAAGAGGACTGCAAGAGGAGAACTGGCCGAGTCCCACACCCCCTCCCACCTCCCCCACGCGTGTACAGTGGTTACAGTTAGCTATGCGCTTCGCCATCGCAACTCTCTCTCTCTCTCCCCATCCCTCCTCCTCCTCTCTCTTTTCGCTGCACCTTCTCGTGCAGGTCCCTTAATTGTCTTGATTCGCGCTCGCGTCCGCTTTCTTCCGTCCGCGGACGATTCAATCCCAGCCAGTCGCTCGTCTATTACGCCTCGCTTGCTCCTCCTGCTCCGCTTGATTTCCTCCTTGTTTGAGAAACTTTTTGGCTCTTCCTCTTCCATAATTCACCACTCTTTCGAACGCCTCTCCAATACTCGTTGAAGTTGAGTTTGAATTCTGCAAAGTTCATCAACCACACCTTTTCCAAGATGTTTAGCTCACATCCATTCGTCGAAATTTAGCCTGTATCGAGCAGACAAGTGACCTATTTTGGGAAGAAGTTCGATATTATATCAACTATCCTCATATTCGCGCACAAATTTTTATTCAGCTCAAGATTTCAATTCGAAGAGGGGATGAGAGGTAGCAATTTCTACGACTGATGAGCTTTGCAGATTTTGATGATGATCTTTCATTGAAGAGCTATACATTTTTTTTAACAATTGATCGGTACTCTGGTACTGGGGATGCAATTTTTCTCGTGTATATAGAAAATAACTTGAATTTCAATTCAAATCCTTGCCTTTGGGGGGGAGGGGGATTGTTGTTGAATTGCTCTCTGTAAACTAAGCCAAGATTCTTATCAATGGACTCGATTCGCGACCAGATAAATTCAATGCAAAATAATTCCATCCCTTACAATACAACCATCCATGAGCTGGTTCAGCGAAGTTCCATTGGAATCTAAAATAGCAAGTTTGAGCACATGATAGTTTCACACCACGTTCATTCTTTTGATCATTGGTTGCACTATAATTCAAGATTAACCCTACCAACGCATTGAAACTCTAGGCTAAACCACACGCAGTGCTCACAATCAGTCTGGACGCGCTAACCCAATACCGGCAGCGCTCACGGAAGCTTCTCTCCAACTTCCTCGTCGCAACCCCTTTCATCTTTCGATTCCCATTCGTCAAGACGATTACGTTGCTAGCCTCGTCTCGAATCGGACGAAGATCGCGGAGCTACACGCGTCCGCGGAGGAACGTGGCTAGCCATGAGCGGGTGGGCTCCGACGACATCCGTCATCCCCTCGTTGCCGGGTCCGAACTCGGATCGCGCCTTGGATTCGCCTGTTCGGATCACGCCTCCGGTGGGCTGTTTCTTTGTTTTGCGGATCAAAGATCGAGCGGGCTCGGGCGCCCCTCTCTCTGGGCGCGATAGATCACCGGTTATCTGGAGAGGACAATTAGGCGGACTCACGCTCGCCGAGCGAGAGAGTCGGATTGAAGATGGGGGTGAGAGTGAGAGATGGGCGCACGGAGGGGTGGCCAGGAGGTCCGGACAAATCCCCCTTTATCTGTTGGAGCCAAACGCGCCGCACCGAGGGGCAGAATTTTCTTCTCGCGTCGACGTGAGCTTGCGCGCTACTTTTGGCGCGTGGGAGGGGGTTGGAAAAAGGGGCCGGCGCGCGCGCGCTACACACGGTGGAAAAGGAGAGGGAGGGGGGGGGGAGGAGGGAAAAGAAGAAGAGCGAGCGCGCAAGGCAAGGAGAGATAGATTACTCCGCCATTCTTGCAATTTTCCTGTCGTATCGAGGCTCGTAAATTCCCGGTGAAATATGCGACGGGGGCGCCTGCTGCGGCCAACCCCCCTCCCTCCCTCCCTCGACTCTCCCTCTAGGGCTCTCTCTGGCTCCCACCCTCGCAGACGCGAGCTCTTCTCTCCGCGCCAGCCGCCTCTACCCTCCGACTCGGCTGCACCCTCGAGCTCTCTCTCTCTCTCTCGCCGCCCTCGCCCCCATTCGTCTTTCGAGCGCGGCTCAGCGTGACGGCAGCTTCCGCGTTCGAGATGTACGCGCTGAATCACCTTTGCCCTGCACAACATCCAGCAACAACTACTACCGTATATGCACTCCTTGGTCTCTGCATCGACTCGCGTTTTACTGTGTAGTATAGCTCGGATGCAGCCGAAACGCCTTGACTTGCAGTTTGCTAGTAGGGTTAGGTATACTGTACCGTTGCCTCGTTAATCTACGGCGTTTTGTGCACTCTCGCTGCGTTGTTCTCGCTCGATACTGAATGGGCCTTTGCCACTGATTTTTCTTTTCTATGCAAGAGAGAAAATTCTCTCTCGAAACAGGAAAGGACGTTGAGATTAAAGTAAAATTCTAAGTGTTGGGGTGAAATTTGATAGAAATGAAGTACAAATTCTGCGAATGAAATTCTCACTCTTATTCAGACCAATAGTAAGACGATATTGGAATTCTCTTCTGTTGTCAAGCAGAGATCGAGAGAGTATTAGTCAAATTCTAGACTGTGATATTATTTCACGATGTGATGTTGATACTGTGGTGATATCTGTTTGAAATTCAGATATTATACCAATAAGTGATCAAAGCTATATTCAGGTAATTTTAAAGACATATTTTGAGTTCAAGAATGACATGTGTCTACTTGTACCCACTCACTATGATGTTTGGAACAGAAAGACAATAGATCGTGTGAGACTCAATTCCTACACAGTTGAGGTAGTCCTTAGATCGTTTCAGATTTTTGAATAACGCATACTTCAGATTTAACTCGTTCCATATTGAGAAGCGAAAATCGTCGAAGTTATATCAAAGTATGATGAGCATCAGTCGTAGGTACACTTTTTTCAGAGGAGTTTGAAGAGAATTATTCATGTATCATTCATGGTAAGCTTTTCATACTTACAATTAGTAATCCTCCTCTCTGGCAGCATCCATTTGTCGGGGTTACATCTCAAATTGATGCAGCAGCACACACAAGCCCCTACTATAGCTTGGGGTTCGCAGCCGCAATTAAACTCGGAAACAAGGGTTGAATACTTGGGCTGGGGTTTGGCCCGGCCTCAAACTTCTTGTGGGTCCACAGGTGTTGCCAGCGAGATCGATTCTCTGAATGTGCTCGTATTTCAAATTGATTCCGTTCTGCAGGAGCTGTGCTGCGAATTAATTTCTTGAACTATTGTTATCGGAGAAACTTATTACAAAGATCGAAACAATAACCTTCAAGTTTTCGCGCATATCTCGTTGTTTAATCCAAATTTACAGTTTGATCCCGAAAAGATGCACTAAATTAAACTACTGACTGGAATACACCATACTCAAGTAAGAGAAGGCCAAGGCAAAAACCTTCGGGTTGTTCCATCTTCACTGGAATAGGGATGATTACGGAGTTTTGCCGTTCTTCGAGATTGACAAAATTTGCGACTGGTTGGCATTCGCGTGATTGGTAGAAAAAAGAATGGATCGATGAAAAATTGCCGGAAATAGAGTGCCTCAATCTTATAAGAATACCATGCGCGCGCAGAGATGGATCATCTTTCCATACATGCAGCCATGGGAACGGGCAGGAGGAATCTCGCCAATATATCAGCCTCTCGTACTAATTTTCCGCCCGGGCGACTCAGCAGCGGCAATCGCAGCAAAAGCTCGCGTTCGATAAGCTTCGCTCCTACTCCACGCAAGCGGAACGACGAATGGCACATACGCGCGAAAGTTATATACGTATGTCCGGTACGCAAGTGGCGCGCGTGGGCTTGCACGAGTCGAGAGAAAATTCGGTCTCGGGTCGGAGAGGTCGGAGCAATATTAGACCGGAGCTCTGGGGAGGGTTGGGTCGCGTCGAGGACAGTATAGTGTAGCGGCTACGTGATGTAATACTACCCCTCGCGAGGCGGACTCCGTTCTACCAAAGAGAAAGAGAGGGGCGATTTCGCTACACGTATAGAGGTCGGTCCGTTCTCGGCGAAGAAACGCAGGGGGCGAGAACAGCGACGGCTGTGCCCCGACAGATAAGGGTTGATTCGGCCACGGGAGGGAGAAGGGAAGAAGGAGCGACTGTTGAGGCGGCAGGCCGTAACTGCTATAACAGCATCACAAGAGGACCGATCTGTCGAGTGGCTGCGATATTCTCCCCTGCGTGGTATATATTTCATTTTGCGACGAGAGCGCGGAGAAAAAGTATAGTCACGAGAAGTAGGTGGGAGTGAGGGGAAAGCCTTGCGAGGGCCGAGCGAGGAAGGAGATCCGCAGTTTAATCAACGACGCGTCGCGATCCTATCTCGGGCGAATTTATCATTGGACGAATTGCCCGGCCGGGCGCATCAGCTGTTCCCGAAGAAGAAAGCGAGGAGGTCCGCGGGCGTCTTGGGCTTTGCGGTCGAGGAGGTCATCCCGCGACTAATTGCAGTGGCCACATACATCACCGCGCTCGGCTATCTGTCTCCTGCGTTCGCGTCGAATTCATTCAATGAAATCGACTTCGTGGGTGTATAGTAAAAAGTTGATCACTTCTCAATGGGCTTTTTAGCAAATGGACGATGAAGAAGGAAGTCTCATTAACTAATAAAATAATATCAGTCTTGGGGAACAAAATGTGATTCTGTATTGTTCACTAGCGAACATTGCGGAACTATATTTCATTCAGGATCTTCAGCACAACTCGGCAATTTCGTTTTTGGGTACCTAGGGCAAAAAATAGTCTATTTGAGATCTTTTAAATAAATGAAAATACCTGAGTGCTCCTTCCAGATGAACGAATCATTAAGAACCCGCATTCACATCTCAATGTTGTAATTTTCGAATACCGTCTTTAATGGGTACTCACTTTTCTGTTTCAGGTGAGTTATCGATCTTTGTTGCAGCTCACTCAGTTTCTACCAAGGTTATTACGTTTGTAAGTCAATCAAATCCTTCATTCCTATTGTATCGGTGAATGTAGGACTTATATCCGATGAAGAAACTATATTCAGGATGGTATCGAATCATCTTCGATGTCGGAACCTCGACAAAAGTTCTATCCATACAGGGACCTCGTTTGTTGGAATAGAAAGGAGATATAAAAGAATAACGTCTAAAAGAATTCAAGTCTCACTAAGTTTCATCTGATCACAATCAATTTACCATTTAGTTCTTCTTGGTGCAATCTGGGTGAAGCATTCCTGATGAATCGAATTTTGATTTTTCATTCGAACTCTGAACTGGGTCGTAGAAAGTATTTTACGATAAGTCATTTTAGAATTTGGTAATTCGTACTCGTTGTCGCAATCGCAGGGTGCATAAAGATAGCTCATTACCCCTTGTTTTGTAAAGATCATGGAAGACAGTAAGTCAAATATATTTGCGTGTATTCGTGGCTAGCAACTTTTGTAGCGAAGTCAAATAAAAGGGCGGAAAGAATAAAAGGTATTCGAGTTTATCGTTTCTCTTTCTCTTTTCGTCCCAGGAATGCACTATAAAACCTTTTCTAGAAATACTGAGAGCGTGGGAACTATGGAGGATCTTCGAATGCAAAGTAGTATACTGTATAGGAATATTATACCATGACGCTGAAATATAATTAGACATTGAGATTGATCCCGAAATTTCACATGAATTAATATCTGGAAGTGATGCGAAGAGACCATTCGTTTCTGAGCATCAAAATTCTTTGATGCAACCTCACAAACTTACCAGGGTCAGAGGTGCAGAAGTTAAACAGAAGTAATTTAACTCATCAAGATCAAGATATCAAGATATCAAGGATTCTTGGCTAATTGATTCTCCGTTATTTCCATTCTGCTCCACTCGTTTTACACAACACAATCAGTCCATTAGTACCACTTATAACGCACTAACGATGATTAAAAATTAGGAAGATGAAAAATCGATCCCATACCCTTAAAAAGTTCGATTTCGGTCTCTAAACTTCTTTGCGTGACTGAACCGTATATGAGCTCGCATAAAGTACAATCCAGCAAAGAATGAGCTGCGCTCAGGTACAAGCGCACTCATTGCGAGTTTTCACGATCGGGGATCATCCGTATCAGCGAAGCTCAGCTCAACTCTCGCAAGCATTCCGCCATACCAGAAGGTGTGTACGCGAGGCATCGGGATCATCCATCAGTGGACCACTCGAGCGCACGCAGCAGCGCCAGCGGAACCGCTCTCTCGCCCCGTTCGAGTGATAAAGCACGTGCTGCCGAGGCAGGGAGGCGCACAGGCCCCCGACCAAGGCGTTGTTACCGCACTCTAGCCTAGCTGCAAGCTCGAGGGTGTAAGGTATCGGGCTGGATGCGTATAATTCCGTATACAGCATAGAGCGGCTTCTTGGAGTAATGCGTCGGCGAGGCCTAATGTAGTGCCGCTGCCTCGTTAGCGAGCTCCGCGCTAGACGAGAGTCGCCCCGCTCGGATTGCCCCCTGTATACGTCCCGAGCTTGCGGGGGTGGCTGCGTCAGCGACTGGCGCTCGCGCATCAGCGGGCCGGTGTATAACTGTGTAGAGCTGGGCGCACTGACAGCTTCCGCCAGCTTGTTAACATGACGAACGAGACGGACCCGCTATGTCCCTTGTGCTCGGTATTGCTGAATTTTGCGCAGCTTCCAGTCTTTGTGGAGCACAGGCGGTGGCCAGATTGGTGCGAAAAGGAATAAAATCTTGAAGGGTAGATTCTTTGTAAAAGCCCTTGTATAACACTTACCACTGGATATGGACGCGTTTGGTCAGACAAATCGCTAACTTGCTCAGCTACCCTTAAGTTCTGCTTAATTTCATCATTCAAGTATCTCCTTAAGGGAATATGCCGAAGAATTTCACGCAAATATCCTCACCGGGTAAACAAACAAGAAGCAATTAGCCTTTCGCGTATTGATTTTGTGCCGCCATAGTCTATCTATAAAATCTCTGTTCTGTGAACGCAATCACAATCAGTATCGAACCTGATAGTGTTGCTGTTACCGAGTGTGACCAGCCTTTTCAATCATTGTGGTTAGATATCAATTGTGAAACGTTGTCACCCGGATTCTGAATCTACTGTTGGAAAGGGATATGCCCTGTAAAGACATCATTCGATATTCTGTGTGGACTTTTTTCAAGTGTTTTTGAAAGGTGGAATCCTTTACATCTGGGAACTTTCTTTCAAGAGCAGACATTTGAATTCTAATTCAGAAGCCACCGCGGCCTAGTGGACAAGGTCATGACCTTCAACACAGAAGGCCAGGGTTCGAGTCTCGGACGGCACCAATGTGAATTTTCATGAGTGCCTTTTCGGTGGTTTCGATGTTTGCGAACCCACCTAAAATTGTAGGTCCCGCAAAATAACCTCAAAAAGAGGTTGAAAAAGCATTAATAAAAAAATTCTAATTCTAAAAATATGTATGAAATGAGCAAAAGAGAAGTGCTATGAGGAATTTGAATTCTTGAAGGAAAACTGGAACCCTTTACATATAAATGAGGACAAAATCTGGGCTTGCAAAGATATATTTTCGCCCTCCTGAACTTACCACTAGCTTGTTTCGTCTAATCAGATCTGCGCCAGCTATGCCATCTGTGAATCATTTCAACTCCTTACATCACGCGAACCAGCCGAGTGTTTGATATCGCTCGGTCATTTATCAAACCATGCGTTAGAAGCCGGTACAGATACACCATGACGTAAAGTACGACTAATCGATTATTTAATGGCGTTATCAGTCAACCAGCGATAAGCATATCTCATCGGCTTGGTGAGGTGGAAAATTTGAATTCCAAAAAACATTCCGGGTATCGCATACTGAACATAAATTAGCGTTTTTCACGCACGCGCGTCAAGCCAGCATATACATGTTTCACTATACATATTGTGAGTGGATCAACCACACGAGGGGACACTTCTCATATATTAGATGTCTAGTTGTCTGAAAGATGTCTATCTCGAAATACCGAAATCAGATGTTTTCAAGATCACTAAAAGATGTCTTGCCACGTGGGGGGTTTCTAAAAAAAATCTATAGCAAGATCAACTGGAGACAGCTCCTTATCAGATTTTCAAAGGGTGTTTCCCACTTCGGAGACTCGCCACTAGGTGGCAGATGTCTGACTTCGATGTCGCCCTAGAGAATCAGATGATCGATATAATATGACCCCACTCAAGAAGCCCTAATGATGAATATTTCGAGTATCGTCCCGCATATTCTAACTCGCTCACCTTGAACAATACCATGGCACCCGATATAAGTGCCGTTCTCAGAAACATTTGTGCATGATACTCACTATGATCGCAATTAGCATGAGCCAAACTTACGATTAAACGAATGCAATCGATAAAAATGAAAATCCCTCCAAAAATTCGAAATCATCTGGTTTGACCTCTTTCCCGATTTCTAACAAAAATCTTCGAAAAGATATCAAAGATATCTGACAGACGGAATTAAGATGTCTAAAGATATCTCTCAGACATCTTTTGACCCATCTTGTAGACGTCTCGACAGAAATCTGAGATATCTTATGGATGTCTGTGAGACATCTGAAGGTTTGCTGAGATAGAATATACAAAGCAGGGAGGAAGCAAGTAAGACGAGTGATGGTTATAAAAGAAGCCAGAGTAGACTGTCAGAATGGCAGGAATTTCCTCCATTCGTAAAGTGCATTCCCCCTTAAAATTCTTGGGTAGAATAAACTGCAGCCAACTTCTCTAGTCAGCTCGTAATTGAATTAAAGCTACCACGAGCTGGTGGAACAGGGGCCGATCAAGAGGCAGCGACAGTGGGGAGCACCATGGCGCAGGATAAGGGAGTGCAAAAAAAATCGAGCCTGGCGCGTGCAGCAGCAGTCCGCTTTTGCGTACGTGCTCCTGCCTCTGCATGCACTGGCTGGCGCAGGTGCACTCGCTCGTCATCGAGCGAGGCGCCAGTCTGCGGATTCGCGAGTTATCCACTTGGCAGGCCGAGCTCGGGGCCTCCGCTCGTACAATACACGCAACAATCAAAGTAAATGAAATGCCGCTCACGAGGCAGAGTCGTGCGCGAATAGCCAAGAGACAACCGCTGACGAATGGGCCCGAATTGCGGATAGCTTTTCGCTCTGTCTCTCGGCACGCTTTCCTTGATTGCTCAAATACTTAGCGCGGACGACCAATCAAGCCGAGAGAGAGAGAGAAAGAGAGAGAGCTTGGCGCAAGGCAGATTATTTGTTTGACTCTCTCGTGTGCCGGTCGCAAGAATTAATGAAACCGCCGGGATCGACTCTTTCTCTCGACGATGTGCAATTGCCAGTGGCTTATACATATTTATGCGACCCAGAGAATACGCCGACGATGGCTTTTCTTCTGGGGGTATTTGCTTCTTACTGAAGTCTGTCAGGGCGCGACAATGTCTCGTCAATCACCGATTATTGCGACTTCAAACTGCTATTGGCAAGAAGTTGAGGCTTATGAGCTTCTCAAGGATGCATAACTCCCAGAGACCCATAATTTGGCGCTAAGCACAATGACCAGCCGACTTATTGGTGCCAGTTTTTATCGCTAGAAAACATTGGCGCAGCTTATGATTATTTTTAATGGGTGAAAATGTGACTTGTTTCACATTTGGCTAGTGCTGGAGAGTGGAATGGGGAGAACTTCGTTGAAGCTTCTCCACGTGGAGATTTCTTTGCTCAGTGTAACAAAAACCAAATGTCTTTCTGGCGCCAGTGCTTTTTTCCATCCAAGTCTGAACTCATCGAGCAGATTCAAAATTTCTAACCCCATGCATTGATTATACTCTTCCATTATTGTAATCCACGAAGCGGACTTTGTTACAAAACACTGCTGTATTGACCAACTACTTTTCAAACATGAATATAGCGAAACATCAATTGAAAGCAGGAGATGCCTAATGACCTATTGACGAGGACTAACATTCTGACAAATCGTGTCAAATGGTGGGTACAATGACTACTTGATGAATATCAATGCAGAAGTTTTAGTGATCAACTACCAGTGAGTCTCCATGAAGATTCACAATAATTCGTTCCTTATTTAAACGATTGGTTGGATGGAGGAGAGCTTACATGTTCACGTATACTCTCTTAACCCTCCGACACAATAAATTTTAGCTGGTTACATTTTGGACTCAAAATTTCAGTCATCCAGAACATCAAGATGATAGAATCAAGCTCAGAATTGAGTAAAAGACTGTGTTGTTGATGATACTAAAACTGATGTTCTCAAAAATCATTGGGGAGAAGTATGATTTCTTGGGCAAATCACAATTCACTCATATGGCTCAATTAATGAACAAACGACTGTTTGCCAATCCAGTTAGTGAGCTTTGGTGAAATCTTTGTGTTTAAAGAAAAAGAATTGCGATTCCTCGCAGGATGTCCAGAAATGTCGCTATCACTGATGGAATGGTAAGAACCATAATAGATGAATCAATTACTATCATCGACGAATCCGTAAAGATGTCCACCGAGCGAGTATTCATCCCTGATGAATCACTTCGAATCACTGACAAACAATGATGTTTTAATGATAAACAATGGAATTCTTCGGCGAGACGAAGAATGCCGGTGATACTAGAGTGATCAGCCAATGATTATAATCAATACTAAACT
Organism: Eretmocerus eremicus; assembly: GCA_030522705.1. Lineage (NCBI taxonomy): Eukaryota > Metazoa > Arthropoda > Insecta > Hymenoptera > Aphelinidae > Eretmocerus > Eretmocerus eremicus. The sequence goes on from JAPYYZ010008909.1 coordinate 10,942, forward strand.
TGTGACGGAGATTATCAAAACTTATTACGAGAAAACAAGAGAATACTAGTGATCTCGCTTTTGCTATGCGTGATAAATTAAAGTCTTACTTATTTGCTAGTGATGAATCAAAGGATATCTCTGTGAAGCTAACGAATGTTAGTAACTTCTGAATGGTGGACAGCGGAAACCAGTCATGATATATGAGAACGGCCCACCAGGCATGAATCGCTTCAAGTAATGGTTTGATGTGTCATCAGCTATCACAAATGGAACATTGACAAAAATCGTATAGTGGAAGACACTGACCTCTTCATCAGATACATCAGACAGGTTTTCAGACAAATTATTGAGCACTATTATTGTTGAATTATCTAAGATCACTGATGAACTTTTAAGACTGTCAACGATAAATCAGTTGAGGTTCCTGAAAAATTAGTGACTATTACAGATGAATCATTGGCTGTATGATCAGTGATCATTATGGATGAATTAGTGAGAAAAATTAGTGACTATTACAGATGAATCATTGGCTGTATGATCAGTGATCATTATGGATGAATTAGTGAGAATCATTGATAAACAATTGAGTGCCAGTGACTCACCAGTGATTTTATCTCATCAATGGTAGTCACTGGTGAATC
>JAPYYZ010008914.1:0-10559 GCA_030522705.1 Eretmocerus eremicus
AATTGCCCGTAATTTGGGAATATTCAACTGCGACGAAATCGCAGTAAAATTTGCCTTACCTAGGGATTGTGGAGCGCGGAAAATATTCTCGTCGTGGCGACTAGCTGAAAATAAGATCACCTACTTTTCTAGGAGTTCGATGAGATCTCACTTACGGAGCTCGACTGGTCAGCTCAAATTCTCACCTGGTGTGGATTTATATAAAGATGAATTTTCCTTCCTTTTTCAAGTTGTAGTCGAGGCTCCGAGTCAGTCAAGAATGATCAATTTAACTTACATTTCGTTTAAGGGAATTTTTGCAATTATAAAAATGTTATGAATACTTATTCATATGTAAACGAGTTTCAGTTTGATTTCTTTATCTTAATGAAGCCAGTAAATGCAAACGCATTCCCAAATCTCATACTTTCACGACCCGAGACATACCTAATCCCAGCGAGGTCCCGAATATAATATGATATAATTGATCAACAAAAATATTAACAGTTCATTGACTTTATTTTTGATCTGGAGAAGAACTTGGTGCTCGCGAGTAACAAAAATATGAGACTTATATACATACTCGTTTGCCATGTGTGCGGCAGTTATTAAAATTATTAGATTCATTGTTCTGCTCACGCGCTTGACTTATTATTTATTTGGCTATTCAATTTTTCTGCTTCTTTAAACGCACACAGGCTTTTTGTTTGATTCTCTCGCTTGATAAAAGAACGCACCGCTTTATTGTTTCTGAATTATTATTTGGCCAACAACGAGGACATCGATGGAAAGCTCGGATCGAGTCGAGCTGGACTACAACGCAGAAGCCCATAAAAAGGTAGGTCTCGTCGTTGGGCCGTAAAGTCTTCCAATATTTCTCCCAGATTCTAGAGAGCAAGGTTACCCATGAAAAAAGCAACCTTGCAATATTCAGACATTCCGACGCGCGAATCGAAACGTGGGTGGTTACAAAGTCATCCTGTATTAGGTTTGCGTCCCAGTGATATTGACAATAGAAAAGTCGAGTGCTGATTAGAATGTTGCTGTAACAATTTTGTCGTTCAATGAGTGATCTTTTCAGATCATTCATCATGAAATGATTTAATCAATTCTCAATAAAAATGAATAAGAATAACGACTCTGAATACCAGGCACTAGTTTTTCAAGATCATATCAATCAGAGTGCAATATAATTGAGGGTAGTCACCAACTTTCCCCATACTGTGAGATGAAACAAAATGAAAATGCAACATCAATTACTGCGAATACAACAAAAGTGAGCAATTTCCAGATCCTGATAGATTACGTTGAAGAGTTTCAGAATACAGGCAATTTGGCGTCATGGTATGCGAATTTGTTGTGTAATACCGTTCACAAGTTTTACACGATTTACTGGTAATTTGAAAGTGGAAGTAGCTCGTAGGTATTGTTACCTATTATTTTAGTTGATCATGTCCGGGTGTCAAAATAAAGGGGAGCGAATTCCAAAAGTGAAGAGTGTTGATGAATAGATTTAACCAAAGTCTAACGTGTTTATATTGAACGTGGCGCATATCGTTCATGTGGACAAGAGACGGACATTCCCAGGAAATTCTAGAAAAGCCCAGCTCTTACTTGCAATTGCGTGTTGGTCGTGGAATGATTTCTGATATCATCCTGAATGATAACAAATTCACTAAACTTCACTCATGGGGGAGAGGAATGAGAATAATGCAAGGGTAATAGCAATAGTATGGAGATTCTACAGTCCGGCGTATGCTTGGCAAAATCGAAATTCTTCAATGAAATCAACGTATGGATGCAAAACGCGCTTATCATGTCTTAGAGTATATACAAATGTGAGGTGTTCAACTAAAGGGGTACAAGTCGTTACCGGCCAAACTTGTGCATTTTGCATTTTTCCAAAATGTCTATACCTATTCCGTATTGGTCTAAAACTGTGTCAAGTTCATTTCCTGTGAGTGCCGACACCCCAAAATTGAGATTCATTTTGGAATGGATAACCATGCTCTCGAGCTATAATATGATTCTACGTTGAATTTGAATGGCTCACGCGCGTATCGATACCGATAAAGTCACTTCCATAATCTTCCTTCCATTGGCGCGAAAGAGCTATTACCCACACAGTTCAATACATGTATACATTGTCACATACACAATGGAAAAATTTTATGAGTTTCTATGATGAATTATTCTTTAATTCTGCATCATTGGCAAAAATGCTTTTTGCTATAATATAGAGCTCTCGAAAGTCTATTTCGTGTACATGATAACTTTTGGTAAATTGTTCGTATTCATATAGTAATTCAATTTGCAAAGTTCTAAAATTCTGTGAAATGAGATGTAAAAACTTTTTCTTAGATTTGACATTCAATTTGGATATTTGATAAGTCAAAGCATTGGTTTTATATTTTGGCTATATGCATTACTTACTAGAATCATAGATTTTTCGTATAAATCTTTCAATCCATTGTCATTGTGGAATAAATGATAAAATGTGGATTTTTCATGGATTTTCTCAATAGATATGATGAGCCTGGGCTATGAATGATTAGAATCATGGAAAAGTTCCAGATTTCATGTTGGATTCCACGTAATTTTCACGTCAGCTAAATATTGCATCTAATCAAGAGTTCCTCCTAGGAAGTTCGATAAAATCATCTTTTGATTATCTTTAATGGACTAGAAAGAATAAAATGAATCATTCTGAGTGTAGGATATCAAATTCAGTGCATTTTCCAGTGCTAATGATGATGTATATAGTGGTTTCTTAGTACAGTTCCAGAGGATTGAATAATTGAAATGAATTGAATTTAGTTATCTATCAAATGTTCTGGAATCTTGAGGACCGACTATAAATAGAGCCGCCGCAGGCAGGCTCGAAGATCGCTTTCTCATTCCAAATTCACTACCAGAGTGTAAGGATCGATGTCCTCAAGATTCCAATTTTAATCTTTGATTGTATTGGTGTCTTGAATGAAAGGTCGATTACTATACCCTCTGTGTAATGATTGCTGCAAATGTTCCCTAATGCAGAGTTTTGGCTCATAAAGGCATGGAGGACCTTGCAGTGGAAAGCGTGATATACACAGTTGCATACCTCGGAAACCACCCATGATATATTGGAGGGCCCTAATTCCCTACGATTATTGTGAGTGTACTCCACCCCATAAAATCACGTATAGTTTGTCCTAGAAGGTGCCATAATTCACCAGAAATTCAAATTATCGTGGTCGTTATGATAGGATTCTCTTAGGATAGATTTGTGCCCTAATTCACTCATCTTCCTGAGAGAAAACTATCACACTTAGAACATCCAACCATTGAGGCCCATTATTGATGCCCTAATTCATCAAGATCGCTTGTGACACGATAGTGGATGTATCAAATTCCTTCAAATTATTCTCTCCCAACAAATTCCATGATAGGATATTCTTGGAATATCTGGGTGCCCTAATTCACTAATCGTTCTGAGGAAAAACTATCGAATATATGAAATATTCAACTATCGAGTTCCCTTATTGGTGCCCTAATCTATCAATGTGGTTTGAAACACGATAATGGATGTACCAAATCCTATTCCCAGTTATATTCCAAGATCCTATCCTCATTGGATATTCACACCTCTGTCGAGTCAAAAATCCTACAAAAAAGGCTCTCACCCCAAAGATCCAGAGCCGAAAACACGCAGTGCACACTCCCTATTCTGATCCGGAGTTAAGTTCCTGCGAGTTAGAGACGTGGCACGCTCTCTCCCAAGATCCAGAGCTGCGCGTCCGTTACATCCCCGTCTTGAGGAGATTCGGAAACTATTCGCACTGGACCCCAGAATGGGCACCCCAAGTTGATTAACATTTTGGATCTGATGATAAAATTGAAGATTTTGAAAATAAAAAGCTTGAAGTGCACTTCTGTGAAACCGAACATCAGTATGTTCAAACTCAGAAGGTCGAAAAGAAGTTATGGTTTGGGCAGTTTAGACCGGGAACTATCTGTTGCAATGAGAGTTGGCAAGATACAATGGATACGTTGACGTCCTGTAGAGGGAACCCAAGCAGGTTTAAACATTATTATCGAATCCATGAAAGAGGAGTGAGGATTGGTTCGATAAAAAATATGGAGCACACCGATGTTTGGCAGGGTTTTGGCGTGGAGCGTAGAGTACAAGTGATAACTGAGTGAGAAGATTACTAATGCACATTCTCACTCACGAGTGCTCTATCATCTTCCTGATCAACATTTAATTACCCCTTCTTCTTGTTAATGTTCGTGTAGAATAATCGCTCGCCTCTGACGATTAAATTATGGTTTCATTGTTATTGATCACGATTCAATCGATCTCTTTATTTGTCGTTCTGCGAAGAATAGTTCCACGACCGCGCTGCACACTCCAAACACAAAAAAAAATGAGTACCCATCATTTTCTCTTTGTTTCGCAACGCACATGTTGATGTGACTGAAGTGAACGAGGTCATCGATTCTGATAAGAGGGTCGCGAAAACATGTTTTCAATCGCAAAGTTCCGTGAACCAATTTCCAGTGAGATGCTCTACAAAAAGGTGTATATATTTGAGTTTGTTCCTTGAGCGTGTCAGTTCAATGGATTAGATGAACTCATTGGTATTGATGTTGTAAAATGCAAAGAAATTAGACAAATTACGAGAGAATTCCGAATTGTTGACCCTGCATTGACCCATTTTTAGTATTTTGATTGTCAATAAGTAGTGAACCAATTGTCAATATCTCCGAGAAGGCAATGGTGTTAGACTCATACCAAAAGATATGTCAAAGACCATTCTATGGAATTCAGATATCACAAACTGAAGTAAAAATATATGACTTATTTCAGGCAAAAAACGTGGGAGCTCCACCTGGATCATCAACTCATACAACAAATCCATGTGGGATCCATGGTAAATTTGATGAGATAACCAAGTAATTTGCAGTAGGGTCGATAGAATTCGAATTATGAGACTTTCCAGAGAACACAAGCTGAATAAAACTGTTGGTTCTGCCAAGATGTTGCCGAGAAGAAATCTTCAATCATACATTATGTCATGATTCTCTTCCATATCATGTAACGGGTGGAAAGAATTCCCGTACCTTCAGGCAGAGTGCAATGCCTGGAACTGTATGACTGCTGCTACATTTGATAGAGGCGAAGAATCGAGCACGGAATGATGAGTCGTGGGATTAACTTGGAAAAGAACGGAAATTTCATTGACTCTGCGGGAACAAGGTGCACCGAGTGCACAAACAGGCGCGAGCATGGAGAGAGCAAATCGAGCGCAGCCCAGGAGAGAGAGAATAATTAACGGGCGGTACTCTCAAGAATGAGAGTTGACAATGGAAATCGCGCAGATGATGAGATGCCCGCTCAAACGTCGGGCACTTGAGGTTGTCCTCGGCGAGCCGGTGCAGAAGGAGTCGCGTCACGAGAGATGGAAACGCGCGCGAGCTGATGTTGCTCCGGGAATGAACTTCTGCTCGCGAGGACGGTTGAGACAAGTCTGATTGATGCGTGCACGGACGCAGGTGAAAATTAGGATGGACGAAAGGGGCGCGGCGAAGGGAACAATACCGAATCGTCCAATGGCTCGCGACTCGCGGATAGATTGAGCTGTGAAGCGACTTTTCTCTCTCTCGCTCTCATGTACTTACGGGTTCACTCCTCAGATGCTCGTGCTACAAATGGAGTTATGATTATCACAATCTTATTATGGGACAGAGGAGAGATGACGGCGAGAATAACCCCCCAACCGTCACACCCCTCTCCCAGACGCTGGGTTGCTGATTGGCGTACCAGCTTGAGGACTATTCTTTCTCTGTCTGGACCATTAAGAACGAGAAATGTCCGAAATCAACGTAGACAGATACTGAGAATGGAAGAATATTAATTATTGGGAGGAATAATTTATTCAAATCAGACGACGAATGTGTCCTCAATCATGAAGCTACTGGAATACAATGATTTTAAATGAAACGCTCTATCACTCTCTGTACAGTTAACGGCTTACAACTAAGCATTCATACACTTTCCATTAGAAGCAATAATTCGTACAAGGGATTTGAAATTTCACTGTCAATTGTAACAGAAACAAGTTTCGTACTGATGAGACTTACTTCAATTTCTTGACTCATGATACGTCAGAGAAAAACGTGATCTGAGACTGAAATTTTCGTATTACGTTTCAAATGTAGATTTGATCGAAGTATCACTAAATCGATGGTGGAAATTTGTTCCAACGAACTGTTCATTCTACAATATAATTATATGTAGCATGAATTCGCTGAAAATTGGAATTTCGCTTACAAACAAATGAAATACTTAAATTGGTGAGTTCTCAAAAATTTGATTGGTGATTGACATACACATTTCGATTGTTAACGAAGGAAAGAGAATATCTGATCGTATGATGATCTCTTCCAAGAAATAATTCATTTTCTTCCACTCTAAATTCATTCATCCAATCATGACGAAAGTGCGGATCGGCATAGGACCTAGCAACGTACGTGATTCGGATTGAATATGAAATATACTCAAAAAAATGGGAATAGGGCACAAAAATTAAATTGGATTCGGAAAAACTTGAAACAAAAATGAACGAAGTTCGGTTCATCAACGTGAAAAACTAAATCGGTTAACTAACTTATTTTTCTCTTTATGGAATAGCTCATCCAGAGTCATTGCAATTTGAATTCCCTAGCCATACACAATTGGGTGGCGCGAAATCGAACGGACACAACAACGCAGCGAGTGAGATTCGCGCGCGCACATTCCTCGCTGTCCATCGATGAATCTTGCACTGGAACGATGTCGATCCTCAGCTTCGGGCAGCAATACACGGACGTCATCCTCTCGTACGGGCTGTTCCGGTGCCTGGTTTCTATGTCATTTCCTCCTCCTGGACCAGCCTCTCGTTCTAAATTTGTCAAGTACAGATGACGCGGTCGACAAGACCGTGAAATTTTCCCTCAAATCCTTAGGGCTCGCCTCGAAATTTGAGCAAAATTGATCCTTTTTGACTTTGATCAAAACGAACGAATAGCATCTTTCGAGGTGGACTCTTCAAAATTGCGTCCGTTGGGCGACTCAGTCTGCGTGGAAAAAATTGTCCGGTGCAGTGAGCCCCTGTTATAACAGACGTCTGAATATAATTCGGTCGAACTACGGTGACCTGTAGTTTTGGAAATTCCATGCGTGCCACACGCAAAATTTTGGGAAGTCTTAGAATCTAATGGTAATGACCCTGCAAATTTGGATGCGCTGATGGGCTCTCGAAGCTTGACTGTATCGGAAACTGATACATTGCTTCGTGCGCTAAAAATGCACTTGAATTCGACATTCAATGGGGATAGTCTATCGACACTTTCCGATCATGAGCGTAAACGTCCGTCTCGATCATTTTAGAAACAAGATGATATTGTTCATCCGTCGAACGAGTAAACTCGAGTCCAATGATGTGCTCGGATGGTTTTGTTCGATTCAACTTGGGATCGCGGGCCATGGTTCGATCTAAATCAGTCGTTGGTTGACTCTTGCAATAGGCAGCTCTGGCTATGCCATGAATCATAGAGATTGCCGTATTTGATTGATCTTGGGCAGCTGATTTGACAGATTGAGAGTTTGACGGGCCCATCTTGCTCTCTATCAGGGGGCTACCTCCCGACCTGGAGATTGCAGTAAATGGATCTGCAGAATGTGCGTCCAAAAATCGACCGCTAGAACTATCCTCAGGTGAAATTCAGAATATATACCTCGTATCGGCAACGTGAGAACGTAATCTGGCTGGCACGGGTTCTGGTTGGAGAATTTGGCATTGAGGTCGTGCTCTGTACGAGTCAAGCCTACAACGGGATTGAGAACTAAACAGTCCACTACATGATGGTATTTTTGGGATCTTTGATGTGCTAATGTCAGCACTTGGGATTTGAACGATAATATTGTCCACTGAGTTGCTCAGAAATATCTCGAGCCAATGACTATCATTCGAATTGTGGAATTTTCTCACCGAGTAGAGCGGATGGGGGAATCCAATTTCCCACTCCGTTCGGGAATCTGCTGATTCAAGATGATGATTCGAATACATCCACGATTGCTCTCGCCGATCATGCCTGAACTGGTAAACTCGGATACGTCCGATGCCTGTTAATGAATGATCAATTGCAAAAAATTGAGCATTGAGGATTCTCTTTAACACGAACGAATGAGATTTTTGCTCTAAATCATCAAAATTTGAAGAAATGTCATGATGTTGTGATGGATTGTATCGAAGCCAACTTTGGATGATTCGGGCTCCCCTTCCCCAAGAGATGGTCAGGATCGAGCTTTAAGGGCGATGCAATGTGCACAAATGTTGTAGATTCGTGCTGTTTTAACGAGCACGTACAACTATTAGCAACTTGAACATATCGCTCTAGTTTGTCAAGAGCTTGGGAAGAAACTCTTCTATTAACCACAATTTCGGCCGAATTCGGACGATTGGGTTGAAAAGTGTTTGACTTTGCTCCAGACAGCTTTGCGCTCAATGGAACAAATCTGTTCCGGAAGTTTGCTCGTCTTGAAACTTGGCTGGCTAGTTCCTAGCGCTGATCTGTCTAATATACATTCATTGATATTCGAAGGCTTGAATGGATCCGGACTTCTATTGTCAGATGGATGGGATCCATGTTGAATCTTCTGCTCTTCCTGGTTGATTGTGCTTTATGCGGGCGCAGATGTCTCACTTTCTTGAATACGCGTTAATTGACTCTTGACGTCCATAACCCATCTTTCGAGCACCACGTCTCGATGATTGTCAAGACAGCGTCGCTAGTAAAATTTTGATTTTCGACGGAGTCATCAATTACATATTTGCCTCTTATACGGCGCATGAAACGTGGTAGACTTCGGAATGAATTATCGTTCTTTGATCCAAGTTTTGCGAATTTATTTTGCCATTCATCGGCTGAAAGATTGTTGATATTTTTGAATAGAGATACATTGCTGAGAGGAAAATTATTTGAATTCATGATTAAATTTTGAATGAAATAGACAATCTTTAGTAAATATGAAAATTTATCCAATAATTCCGATTGATCCCTTGAATGTCCACAAATGAGCCTGAACTATTAGATTTTTGAGTCGACAGTATCTTAATCTCAGAGATGAGAACAATGTCTTCAGTCTGCGAACCAAGCATAATTGGCCTGAGCTTCGAAGGAGTTGTCAGCTAAATGGACTCGTAGAACCAACTCATGTTCGAAAATTCTCAAAAAAAAATACAAAAACGCTTGTGAATTGAATTGACTAAGAATTTTGCAAAGCTTCATGAATCATATTTTGATCTGCATATTTCTAGGAATTTTGTATGGATTTACTCTTTATTTGGATTGAAATACTCTTGGAAGTGTGAAAATGTCGGACGTGACATCTGAAGTTGTATTAATGTAACGTGAATTCCTATTGAAATTGGAAGACATTACAAAAAATTGAAAATTCAGGTAAAGAATTCACATTATTATGGTGAAGAATTTTTTGAAGATTACCAATTGTACCCATGCAGAGATATGCGTGCATGATCTAGTTAGACGTTTCGTTGGACGAGAAAATCCGCTCGCATCTATTACTTAGCGTTCAGAAAGATGGAAAATTCAAGAATTGATTCTCCCAAAAACTGAAAAGATTTTGAGGTTATGTGGTGGCGATGCTCCTGTTACTCAATGTCGAGCGTATTTGAACACAAAAGCTCAAGAAAGTCAAAATTCAGAGGTATATAACTGAATTTATTGGTCTTTCCTGCTAATTTTGTTTAATAGGCGACGTTTCGGTTGTCAGAATACAACCCTCTTCAGGCTAAAATTGAACATTTTTGTCTTATAAAAACAATCTCTCAGTATCGATGATATAAAAGTATAATGTTTTTACCTAATTAATAGAAGAATCACATTTCACCCAGAAATTTGGGGTTCGTTCAATTGCACTTGTTTACAATGTGTCATGACTAGACAGTAAAATATTTTTCTCACGATAATCATCCAAACCTATGAAGAAAAATGGAAAAATTACTCTGAATATCTGCGCCAAGTAAACCAAACCATCCCAACTTACGGAGACAAAAAGTGCTTGATCCTTCTTGTCCTGGGAAGGAAAGGATTGATGGAATATCCCATCCTAATCAACGAGGTGTTATGTCGATTTCCCTCCAGGACAGACTAATTAATCGGAGCACTCAGTGTAGCAGAACCCATCCTAATCAACGAGGTGTTATGTCGATTTCCCTCCAGGACAGACTAATTAATCGGAGCACTCAGTGTAGCAGAACAAAAATGTATGAGAGAAGGGAAGAAAGCTACCTTACCGACCGTAGTCAGAAGGTTTCTGTCTTCTGGACTGAGTGTTTTTGTATTGGTCGATCGAGAATTTATAGATGTTTTTCAGATCGTTTAAGTCCTCTTTTCTATTGAGTGTCTGATCGTAATAATGAATATTCAGCATTTCAGAAAAATATCTTTGATTGTACCTATGTTCTGTATCTATAATCTGTGCACTGTCAAAATTGATGCTATGATTGGACTCACAAGAGTGCAGAGCAAGGGCA
>JAPYYZ010008915.1:0-13294 GCA_030522705.1 Eretmocerus eremicus
ATGTGTCTTATAAATTCATAAATTATCATGTTTGAATTATGTTCAGGAATAATTCATTCGTATTTGAACTAAACCTTCCAACGAATTCTGAATACTTACAAACACATCGTCTGGAGATAATTTAAATGGGCTGATGTTTCAAAGGAATTGTCTGAATTTCCGTAGATCCAAGATCTCACTTCGGAGGTCTAGCAAGAGAATTCATGGAAAAATGCTTTTTTCCCTTCATAGATACGCAAGACTTATTCTCTCACGTATCATGCCACGTTGCGTTCCCTTCGTTATTTTCAAAAAAAATACGGCCACAATCAAAAATCTCGATCGCTCAATTTCCTCTTCCATTTTGATGCGACAAGCTGTTTTTGTTTTCCACTCCAGCATGGTTACGCATGGCAATGATCAGTAATCACGGCAGAGCACGTCTGGGTCGATTACTTCGCCCGGTAAACGAATATCCACTCGTGATTGCTACGTTGATTACTAGCAATTGGTTCGTTCGCTGTCTGCATGCTAAATCTCTTTGTCTTTCTATTTCCTTCGTTTCCGTCCTCCCTCATAGAGCAACAAGATGGAGAATCAAGAAATTCTAGACACGAAGTACCTGAGATTCTAAATCAAGTCTGCGCTACCTAGAGAGCAAAAATGCTGACTTTTTCTTATTCTTATTCGAGCTCCCTATCGTTGATTTGATATTGTCTGATAATGGGAATAACGAATACGATCATCTTCTTAAAATGCATGCATCGAATTTAAATAATCGAACCACTTATTCGATGGAACACATAATAACTCTCTTCGATGTCTCTTTCAGGATGACAAAATGAAGCGAAAAATTACAACATGAGAAACAATGCACTCGTTCATATAAATTTCTGCAAAAAAAATCTGAATAATCATAGGCACCTTAAAATTTTGAGTGTTAGCAGATTACCGTAGAATTCGAATCCAACTATTGGAATGAGAAGAAAATTCGATGAATCACGACAGCATTTTGAGCTGCACCAGTCTTTCAACAGACAAACTGCCGTACGTCAATCATGCCTACGAACAGATCTACGTCTCAAACTCCATTGTCGCGGGCGAAGCTCGTCCCCCTCGGCCCATACCCCGCTTCGCATTCGAAAAATTCTCAAGAGCAGAGAGTCTTTCACTCTCTTGTCGCGAGGGCCATCAGCTCCGCGCGCAAGTACAAAGCTCTCGAGCCCCGAGGATTATCAGCGGATGTGCGCGCGAGTAAAATCGACGCGTCGCTCGCAAGAACATCGCGAGGGCTGTAAAGCTCGGCTGCAAGCTCTCAAGCTCGAGCTCGCAGCAGCAACAGCAAGAGATTCGCACGCATACGGCTTGGGGAGGCCGCCCCTACGTGCCGGAATGCTAAGAGGCGCTTAAACTCGCGCCGCGAGAGCTTGCAGCCGAGCTTGCGCGCCGTCATGTCGCGGCAATTGGCGCTGCCGAGCCGCGGCGCGGCGCTCCCGACAACTTGTCGCGCGGGGCTTCATCCAAATGGAGCTTTTTCTCGCGGCCGCAAGCTCCCGTCGAATTTTGCAGCGCTGCAAGCTCTCGCGCCGATATATCTCCGAACGATAATGGCAGAGAGAGAGAGAGAGAGAGAGAGAGAGAGAGAAGGGTCGCTCTGGGTCGAGAAGAGGCAAGACAGTCGAAGAAGCTTTGATCCAGGCGAGCCGCGTCTGTCGTTGCCCAAAATCGGGCCACTGCGCGTGCAGGGGGATGCCGTTGGGGCGAGCTTTCGCCGACTAATTGCACCAATTAACGCGCGTAATCCGAGAAACGGGCCACGCCGAAAGCTGCGTCTCGGGCTCGCCCGCGGCTATTCCACGTCCAGGGCCCCCGAGGGATCGCAGATATTATCGCGCTCGTTAACGACAAGATGAAACGATTCACCGAGCCTGCATCTCCGCGCTCCGTTGCCGACTCCTTGGCGCGCGCTTCGGCCCCACGAGTGCAGGACTCTGGTGGCCCGCTCCGTCTCCCTCTTTCCGGCGCACATCGGTCTCTCTTGCTTTCCCACGTCATTGGAAACGTACGTCCTCTCGGAATCTGAGCAGAATACCTTTGAGACCTGAGATTCTGCGCACACTGACTGTCAGTGAATCATCGTCTTTCGACGAATTGCGCTCATTACGCCCTTCAGATTTCGCGAACAATGCATTTATTTTCCATATGATCACACCCATGAGTTTTTCAAAATTGTTCATTCGTCTACGCGCAGTCGGATGAAAGAGTCATCAGAACTATTCTGAAAGCGAGTATCGGGGAGTGAACCTATGCTGCTCTGAACTGAGCGTAATAGCAATGAATGATCGAAAAAATAATCACCCACGACAAGCCAATCTTGAGACGTGAACTTTCTTCCAAATGCTCCTTTTTATGATATTTTTTACATCAAAACTTGATTCCGAAAGAAAGGTTAACATTGGTCCCGCCTTGGATCTCGGGTATCGACGACGCGTTGGAGTGGATCGCCAACGCCATATTATACCTTCGAATAGAAAAAGCCTTTGAAACGCATTGAAAAGTTCACAGAGGACTATTCCATCGTAATCCTTCAAACCGGGATTCCATTCGCGTACAGCTGGTGTCAGATAACCAGAGTGTCCCTTTTCAAAAAAAGCGTAAAAATAAAAGCTCGCCACTAGAACATAGAGCGCACAGAGAAAAAAGCAAGCCCTCCAAACGTCCCGATCTCCCGATAAAAACGATCCCTCTTCATATTCGTTGATGGCGCGATGACACATCCGCGGCCGAATTCGTCACCATCACCCAACAAGAGCCGTCCGTTATCCGCAACAAATTCAATGCGCATCTAATTTTTCGCCCAACCGAGCCAGCTCTCGCGCATCAAAAAGTTTCGCAATCGCAAGCTCTCGCGCTCCGCACTCGATCAAACGGCACTACTCCCTCGCGACTCGCAAATGGATATGCGCGCGCCGGAGATGCATTGTACAGGCCCAGATCGCATGTATTATTCGCTCTTCTGTCCAAAGTGCGGAATCGCGCTCGCGTCCGCGGCGATGCGTAACGCGAAAGTCGGAATCGTGCCGTCCAAAGTGCGCTCGCGGCCATGAGCTTGCGGGGGGATAACGAGAGTTTTGGCGCGAACGGATCGCTTGCGGCTCTGTTTCGCGGCACATCCGAGGCAAACTCGCGAATATTACGCGGCGACAGACTGAATGGGACAATTGTTGCTTTCAGTTACTGCGCGTCGACGGCGTTCCCGCCGCGCCTGGCTCCGCCGCTCAAGAGACCCCGATTGATGCCCCCGACGAGGTCTCAACAACAGCAGCAGCAACAGCAGCAGCAACAACAGCAACAACAGCCGAAGCAACAAAGGGCGACGAGCGGCCCGCTGCAAGACCTGAGCCAATTAAAAGTTTACAGTGAGTATGCAAACGGCCCGTCCTGCCATACCATCTCTTTATTCGAGCGGTAGTCGCGTCGCGCGTGTTGAAGCGCGTGATGCGAGCATCAGGGAAAGCTCCTAAACGCATATCAAGTTGCGCGCACTCGTTGCGTAATCTCGCCAAACCAAACCGTAACGCACTGTCGCATTAATTAATTTTAATTGTGCGCTCGACCCCCCCCCCCCCCCCCGTGGATGTGTACGTGTTTTGCGAGCAGACCAAGTTTGCCGCCACCGCGTGACTGCTGCAAGCTCCCGCGACGCTCTATGTGCTCGCGAGTGTACATGTGTTTGGACTGTTGAGGGCGTTTTGTCATACGCCGAGATGTTATCCCTCAAAGGATGAGCTCGAGTTAAACAGCCGTTGTTGCGTTATACCGCGAGAGCGAGTCTAATGACGAACCGTGGAACCACGCGCTTTCCCGCCGCACGGAGCTAATGCGAGCTTGCAAGCTTTGACGCGGTTTTTGAAATAACGTGCTGTAAATGAAGTTGAATTTTGTCGGAAAGCGACGATACAATTTATTTTAGGTTCTGAAACCAGTGACGTTGAAAAGGAAGCAGCTACAAAGCAGTGTGATTAGAATAAATACTCATTGCACGGTCTTGTGTCAGAGTAGCTAGGGCACGGGCAAAAACGGAGAGCCGAGCACGGACAGGAACGGATGAGAGACCACGAGCTTGCAAACACACGAATAGACACGGGCATAGTTTCCGTGGATCCGGAATCCCGCACGGACGCCCACGGAAAAACACGTTTCTCACGGATTTTCGAAGTATATTACACGGATTTTACACGGGAGCACTGCGAATAACCACTGCCTCGACGGATGAAATTTTCTTTGGGTGACATTGGTAAGACTGTCCATGGCGTGATTTGAAAACTGTACACCTCCGAATGACTTTGAGTTCCAGTTGACTCCCATTATGAGAACCAATCAATTGAATGTTTGGATCGTCCTGGATCAACATAGATAATCTGTGAGTCGGGAAAACTAGTATTATTCCATATACTATACAGACATCATTTCTATAGCTACCTCTTGGGCCTCAAAATGAGTTCCACATTTCGTGTGGAGCTTTCATTGCCCTATTCTAAAACGCTTATGGGCATGTAAAAAAGCTGTACCTCCACAGACATTCATTATAAATTCATTCAAGAAAAAATGAAAAATATTGCAATGAAGTAATTTACAGAATTTTTTAAAACACATCCATATCACGCCTCCTGGAGTAAAGTTCCATCTTAGAATCGAGTGTGATTTTTCTTACTCTGTTCACATTTTTTTTATCTTTTAGAATGACTTCCTAGCATCAAAAATACGTAGAAGCTTTGAAAAACAGGGCAAAAATAGGCCAAAGATAAAATCATTTGACATATGTTTATTCTTTTTGGCATGTAAATCTACAGTTTGTGATTACTTTATTTGAGTTACAATTGAATGAGAACCCCAATGAAGACAATTCGAGCTATTTCTGAGCTGTTAGCTTTACGAGTTGTCTAGTTGAATATAAAAGGGATTTCTTAAGCGAAGGGAAAAAATACAATATTGGAGATGTAACATAATACTTTTGAAAGCGGGATTAAAGATAGTTTTCGTCATTTGAGAATCAATGTATGCTGGTGAACTTACAATACTATCATCAAAACTGTGCACTCGAAAGATGAATGACCTCTCAACGAATAAAGAGCTCTGGGGAACCGGTAACAATGAAATCAAAACGAACTTCATCATCTCGCGATCGCCGATAGTCGGAAAACCCGCAATGAGTGCAACATTCTCGAACCCCTACTTTATAATATAGCCGTCGACAAATATCGTGGGCAAACTGGCCGATAAATAATGGCTCTTGTTACTGCAACTGGATACTCGGTACAGGAAGCGCGGGTCCGCCGACGGGACGAGATTATCGCGCGTTATTCAAATGAAAAATGAGTCGGGTGTGCTGCGGGCATCGGAATGAGCTGCCTGGGCGTGAAGCTGCGTTCCCCGGAGCGCAGCGAAAGGCGAAAAATCGCTGAGCTTGCCGAATCGCTCATTAGCCGGTAATTTTTTGCCTTCCCGCGCGGCGCAAGCTCAAGCGCATTTCGTACAGCAGCGCGCGAGAGTAAGCTCTCTCTCTCTCTCTCTCTCTCTCTCTCTCTCTCTCTCTCTCTCTCTCTCTCTCCCTCCCCCTCTCTCCCCCCCCCCTGCATTGGCTGTTTTTCCGCAGGCAATCCCGACATACTAATTTGCGGCAACTGCCGGGAAATGTTCACCGACCTGGCCGAGCTGCTCGAGCACAAGCGCGAGTACTGCAAGCTGCGCTTCACCTGCAAGTGCCACACGCTCAACGACGGACCCACTCCCGGTGAGTACATCATACAAACGCGCGTACAAGCCACACTTGGCTTACGCGCGCACGTGCAAGCTCTCGCACGAGTGCGTTGTTGCTGAAACGAGACTGCAAAAACGCCCGCGGTTACTTGCCGGACCGCCGAGCCTCGCCTCGCCCTCGCATCTTGCAAAGTACACCGGGGCCGCGCTGTTCCCGGCTCGTTTCTCCGACTGAGCTCGCTCTCTGAGTCTGCGGCGGCGGCTCCGCGCTGATCTCGCATGCCCACACGTCCCCCCGGGATTCATCGAGCTAACGAACCCGAAGATCCTCCCGCAAGTCGAGTTACCGCGCGCTCGCTCGCGAGCTTTCCATTCCGAGACGCGTTTTGCATAACCCATTCGAGAGACCTGTCTTCTCTCATTTACATGCGCGCGACGAAAGGCCAGCTAGGCGGGATATATATGTGACGAGCTCGCGCCCTTGTTTTTCTCGCTCTGGCGCGGAACTACCAGCCCAATGAGATCCCGGGTTTGTTTTATCGACATATTGCTCTCCTGCGCGGGCCCGCATGAATAATAATTGCGAGCGAGCGAGAGCCTCCGCTCGCTTACATTTTCAAATTCAAATGGCACACTTTCCCGCCCGTGTGACCGAGCGACGAGCTCGATCGCACAGCCGGGTTACAGCTCGAGTCTCGAGAGGATTCAATCGGAGATTTTATTGGATCGCGCCGTGCCGATGAGAATACCTGTCGACTGCGGTGTATGAGAGAATCAATTACCTTGTATCACACGCTCTAAATCTCTTCCAAACGATCTCTGATTGAAACGTCGCATGCAAAAGAGAATTTCTTGGAACTTTCGAGGAAGATGTTTGGAGTTCTAAACGAAAGTCTTACAATGATTGGTAGCTTTAGTCAGCCGTGCGCAGAGGGCAGTCATGCACCCTGTACGAGTTGGTTTTTTGCAAATTTTCATTAATTCCCAGGGTGAATAAGACCATACGATTAATCAGTACTTCAACTACGCTGTTTTTGCTATCCGATTGCCTCGTGCATTATTACGCGCACAGAATTTTCATGAAATTCACAAAGTCTGCATTGTATGGACTTATTTCTGCGTATGGATTGTGGTGGGAAAATTGACTCCGAGATCGCTACGGTGACTATCTATACAGAAGTTTGAAAAAAGCAACACAATTTTGAACGAGAGAAAGCTCGATTGAGAACTAGTATCGAGAAAAGGAAAATCAGCAAAGGTATCTCGGAGCCAATTCAGTCATCACAATCCGTGGGCAGGAACTCACTTATAAAATGCAAATTTCATGATCTTTCTAGGGCTTCTGTGCTTGGATAGATACACAAAAGTATCGGGCAACACATAAAAAGCTATGAAGAAAGCCGCATGTTGCTTTTGCAGTAATAGCATCAATATCCTGATAATTCATATCAAGGTCTTTTCAAACTATGTTCACTCATCAGAACTATTTCTATGGTTACTTTTGTGAAAATTCCTGTGGGCTGCATGGGTAGTTACAAAATAATGAGGAAGATCATCGATCGGAAAGTGCATTACTTTCCTTGCCTTGTGGCCTTGTGGTCAGCAGACTTCTTACGCTTGTCTCGAAACATCAAAACAGAATTCGTATGGAAATTCAAACAAATATATGCAAGCTACGTTTCAAATAAATCCGTTCAAAATCCAAACGAATTTGTTTGGAAGAGATTCAGGGTTTAGGTTTTGGGGGTCGGGTATCATCATTGTCGATTCCAACTCATTAGTCCCAATGATCTGGATACTGAACGATGAACTAGAATTCCTTAAAATTGGGTGATGAAAATTGCTTCAATACTCGAAAATCCATTGATATCATCCTCGTGACTGTCGTAGGAAATGCTGCATCTTCCTTAATGTGCGTCAACTGCAAAGATTCATTTCCGTCGGCTTGGGAGCTGATGGTGCATGCCCAGGCAATTCACATGTTGAATATTTATGAGCTTGGCACAAAATCCGAAACAAAGTTCTCAAGAGTTGCTGTCCAAAACAATAATAACAACATCAATAACAACAAAGAATCGTCGCAATCTCCAACGCCACATGATCAGGTAAACAGAAAAGCGAGTGAATCAATCACAATGATATTCTTCATTCATCCTTCAAAGCAAGCACAACGATTTTTCGAGTCATTGGGGAAAAATTTCTTGGTACCCTGTTGAGAAAGTTCACATGACGATTCATCATGATGGCACATCGTTTTGTTTGTCCCAAAACAGCACATAGCCATGACATGAAAACCTTATATGGTTGTACGTCATTAAGCAATGTACCCATGTCATGTCGAGTTTCCTTGGAATGTTTCTACACGACAATCTTACATGATGTCATAATGTGATAATAAGTAGCCATGTTGTATGTTGTGTCCGATTCGTGCCATGTTCCCTGGGAATGTTTCTAAACGATGTTTTCATCTGATGTCATGATGTAATGTTGGTAATATGTGGTAATTTTCATACATAATGTACTTTTGTGATGTTGAGTTTCCATGAAATTGTTCTTCCCAATGCTGTCATGGAACTCCATGATGTGATGGTAATCATTGGTATTGTAGCATTATTGTGTAATGTGCTCAGGTAGTACAAAGTTTCCATGGGATATTTCGTGGTCTTGATAATCGTCATGCAACTATACGCACATGTAGCCCTTCCGCGTAAAGTATGCAAATGATGTTTCCAAGCGGTGACCTCGCGTAATGTATGGAACTCTATGTGATACTTTCACGTTAAAATCATGAGTCGTGAACAGTACTTATGACATGAGTTGACGTCACGTCTCATGTCACGTGACGTTCAAGCTCCATATAACATTATATGATAACATCATTACACGTTATCAACATCACATCATGACGTCAGGTGGGAACATAGTGTAGAAACATTTCACACACTGGACATGACATGGGTACATTATATGATGATATGATCAACATCGCAACATGCCATCACATGGAAATATTGTTTAGGAACATTTCCAGGGAACATGGCACGAGATGGACATACCATATAACATGACCGTACGAACAACGTCACATGGTGACATCACGTAAGATCATTGCAGGAACTCATTGCATGATAACGTCACAACCGAATGAGGTTTACATTTCACGTCAATGTGCTGTTCTCGGACAAACGTCATAATGTCGCATCATGATTGAGATGGAAACCCCGTGTGAATTTGAGCAACATGGCCGGAGACCGCGTGATTATCTGTAGGCGCCAATGCCTTGTATTGTTCTAGCAATGAACTGAACACAAATCTGAATTTCCAGAATCTCTGGAGGGACCAAAAGCACTGAAGAAAGTGTACCAATATATTCTTAATTCTCAAAATCGCATGATATTCATCAAATGAGAAAATGTTTAAGTCATAAACAATCGATCTTCCCGTTTTGTGGAAGAGGAAACTTGAACTATCCCCGAGATTATGCCCAGTAGAAATCAGTTCATGGGTTTTTTTGCATAATGAGAGAAGGGTTTTGTCAGTCTCCTCACGAAGACTCAGGTCCAGATAGGGTAATGTGCGATTGCAGAAAAGTGTATATGAGAGGAAAAATGGTATGTGTGCAGGAAAACAAGGGGTCGGAGGGCGAGGAACGCGTAGACGAGGAGGAGGAGCTCGACGGTCACGTGCTGCTGCCGTCTCCAGATAGCGGCAAGTCGACCGATAACGAGACCGCCTTGTCACCCATCAAGATCAGATCGGAGGTGAATGGCTCCGATCACGACGACTGTGAAGAGCTTATCGTCGTCGAGAAGAGAAACTCCACGACGAGTCAGCCGTGCTTCACGCGCGGACGAGCTATTGCCATTGTGAGTTTTGATAATCCCTCTCACATCCCGAAAAAGAAACTCTCTCATTCCACTCTCGTCGTGAGCACCTCCTTGAATTTTTTTGAGTAATTTTTCATTCATCTCTACTGTACTTGAGTGAATAATGCATCACTTGGAACTTCAAGTGATGCAACATCGAGTGGAATGAGGAAAAATTCACCGGCAAACATTTAAAAGAGTCTAGTATCAGTTTGAAACAAGTAGCACTCAGACCAATTCCCTATACCTGTAATATCTACAATCGATTCAGAAGTCTCACACTAATTAATGAATTATTATTGACGACGAATCTCGGACATATCACCATTCGTTATTGAGAACTCTGAATTTTCCTTTGCATCCATAAATCAATGCTTTTTCTCGGTCTTCCCTTTTCTTTTCATCTCTTCGCCGGGATATCTAGTCGAGAGATATTCCTTCAGCGACCGGTCCCAGGGTGTCATAACAGTATCAGTCAATCTGATCAATCCTAGATTCCTTCGAAACCCTAACATCCGGGAAAGTGTATGCAAGAAACCCAAGCGATTCTTCGAGCGCGAGGCGTCTTGTTCTACAATCGCGCGGACTCCACAATGCCACCCCCGAGACGCGCTCTCTATTATACACCGGAGACTGGAAAACCGACGCGTTTCAACGGGGCGCACTTCGATGCAGCATATAATACTTGGGCCGTAAACGACGCGCAAACGCCGAGTGGCTACATCGTAGAGCTTGCAGTCGTTGCTCGGGCTGCATCATCGTATCGACGGCGGCGGGGGTGGCGATGGCAGCGCGCATCGACGCCTCGTAAATCACGCGAGTCGCGAGCGCTCATACAGGTTCTCGGATATCTTGCGCGATGCCATCGTCGGATGCGTGTCGTCGAGCCGTGATTACCCGCGCGAGCGGTGATAAACTCGGCGAGCCGCGGTGCTCGTGAGCTTGCAAGCTCTTGGTATATTGTGCCCTCGGATGGCTTCCGGTGTAACGCGCGAACGCTGAAAGCCGATGTTTGGCGCTGTGATTGTGGACCATTTGACGCCTGAGTGGCGCGAAAATTCACCACGACGTGATCAATGATGCGATTCATGAGACTCTGAGC
Source organism: Eretmocerus eremicus (assembly GCA_030522705.1). Lineage (NCBI taxonomy): Eukaryota > Metazoa > Arthropoda > Insecta > Hymenoptera > Aphelinidae > Eretmocerus > Eretmocerus eremicus. The sequence goes on from JAPYYZ010008915.1 coordinate 10,708, forward strand.
TCTCTTGCAATCTCAAATGTCTGCGCGAACTTTTGCGGGATCGTGCGGGGGGACTGTGTCGTGCTCAAAAGTGATGAATATCGAATCAAGCGTGTATTTATGAGGAAGGGAATGATTCCCCTTTTTATCAAGACTTATCCTCGTGAAACGCTCAATATTCTCACATTTTTCCTGCATGAGGAGAACACGTCAATTGTGTCCTTAATTTACCGTGGATTCAAGTAATTATGGTCTCACGAAGGATGCAGACTGAGTGGCGCGCGTATTTAGCGATACCATATCCGATTTTCCAATGATGAGGACGTCGATAAACTTGCTGAAAATCACGATTTGGATGGACTATATGGTTCATTATTAAATGACGCTCATAGCGAGTAGCCGTCAATTATTGGCATCGCAACAACATCCCGTTCGATGCAATGTACTCCGAGCAGCGCAAAGTTCTGCACGAATCAATTCACATATAACTCGAAGAGATATTGCGCGACAAAGTCTGCCAACCCCATTCGTGGACCCCAAACTCCATGCCAAAGATACGTGAGATGATCGCGTAGAAATGGACGAACACTCTTTCATTTTGTAAAGACTTTTAAGTATACTATAGTTTGAGCATCATCGCTGAAACTTGCAGATTTTGGTCAGTTCCGTGGACCCACATTTATTGCTCTCATAACCAGGGAATTTGACCCAGCGATTTTCTCACGTATATTTCATCTGATGCAATCATATTCTTCTAAAAAAAATAGCTACGCAGCATTTTAGAAAACGTTTCGGAGAAGAACATATGGTGTCCACGAAACTGACCCGAAAACCCGATTACATGCATAAAAGCACGTGTCTCAAACCCTTACTTTTGTTTAGCCACCAAACCCATAGGGATTTGTTGTTCTAAAACCGTATCACAACAGAAAAATGTTTACATAGTGATTCTTTCCATCGCCTCAAGATTAGAAGCAGTAGACTAGGCAAAACATGCGTAGAAATTGTTAACGGAACGACGGAACTGACATTTGAACCCTCAACTGTTCTATTTCGCGAATAGGCCTGAAACTTTACTATTGACTGTGTTTTGATGGGATACGCGAAAAAAATTTCTATTGAGAGGTTTTGAATTTTCTTGTCGGAACGCGAGGTCTTTCCATGGAATCTGCGAGTTTCTGCAATAAAGTCCATATAAATGCCGCAAGTTGGTGAACCGTGTTATTTGAAACTATTGGTTCAAATAGTTCCAAATAACATTACATGAATACATTGTACATGTTTCACACAAGCTTTCTAAACATACAAAATGTCTTCGTACACTTCACTGTTGAAGCCCATGAAGTAAACTTCTTCTCAACTGAATGAAAATTCCGCCATTTTGAATACAACCAACTCCCTTCAAAATACTCCTCAAGCTCAAAAAGTAAGTCTCCAACAACATTCTTTATAGAAAAAAAGTTTAGTTACCACGGCCAAAAGGCTTGTAGCGATGACAGAATTCATTCCCAACTTCCTGAATTCGAGAAATTCTTTGGAGTAAGTCTTAGCTAAATGCGACTGAATATCCACTGGATTCCAAGTAGAGATGAACATATAACAGATTTACAGGAAAAATTACAGTTCTTCCAGATATCAGGGCGCATTTTATAATTTCATGAAAGTCATGAGCATCGACGATGTTCCACTTATCTCACAGTGTACGAAACGATTGGCATAGAAGTCACTCCGATTAGGAATTGTCATCCAAAGTTTGTCAAATTCTCCTTGTACAACAGTCTTTGTCAAGAATTTAAGGCAAGAATAGCTGAGAATTTCTTGTAAAATCAATTTCAATCACAAGTCTGGAGATGGACTCGGATTATTAGAGAACCAAGAATATTTGATTCATTCGAACAGGAGTCCAACAGGAATAATTCTGTCCAAATGGACTACTTTGGACTGTGGATCCACGTATTTGATTCAAATCCAATCTTTTCTAGATTTAATTATGTTGATGATTCTTTGAACAGACCAATCGAAATTCAGAAACGTCTTCGCAACAAGGAATAACATAAAATTCCACTCAGTGCTTGCAATCTATCACATCTATGAGATCCCAATGATTTTCTGTCAACCTTATGACAATGAGATGCACCACGTTTATTAGGGCGACTCATAGTCTATTTGTGGATTCATGATTGACGAGTCATTTGAGGGTCTGAAAAAGCTCTGAAACGCTTTTAGAAATCCCCGAGGTATTCTTTAGATGTTTTTGATGCGACAAACGAATACTGCACCGTTATCGCTCGGAAACTCATATTCCAAGTTTTTGCTACCATGTGCAATAGTGCAAACCCTAAATTATTATGTATCCCATAAAGAATGTCAAGCTTCGATATATTCAAATCGAAATAACAACCTCGATTCGTGCTTGTGAGTGGATATTATCACGACTATCCCTAAAATTGCCTACTTTCAGAGAAAATTTGAAATTCTGACTAACAAGGGGAGACCACACCCTTCGGGTCACCAAATCTGACCAAAATTTTTTTACAGACTCGTACTACCTAGTATATGAAGAATCTAGAGTATCTCTGTCAAATGGGCACTCTGTCCAGAGATACAG